>JANRGW010028806.1:8042-29084 GCA_024733675.1 Psilopsiagon aymara
CTGCTCTGGTGCTAAAGCCGAGAGCACATTTTCCAAACCTGGTCTGATTCATGCAGTGCAGAAAATCCAAGAAAAATAACATTAAAATGTTACAAAAGAAAATATCCCTATTTGCTGTCAGTAGCCTCAACCACTCAAGCTGGAAGTGGCAAGTCACCCCACAATCCCGCCAGCATGCTCTATCAAAGTTTGAAATCAAAGGTTGCCTCTATTCTAGAGTGATAACACAGAATCACAGAATGGTTTGGGTTGAAAGGGACCTTAAAGCTCATCCAGTTCCAACCCCCTGACATAGGCAAGGGACATCTTCTGGTAGACCAAGCTGCTCCAAGCCCTGTCCAACCTTGCCTTGAACACTGCCAGGGATGGGGCAGCCACAGCTTCTCTGGGCAACCTACGCCAGTGCCTCACCACCCTCAGAGAGAAGAACTTCTTCCTAATATCCAATCTAAATCTACCCTCTGTCAGTTTAAAGCCATTCCCCCTTGTCTTATACCTACATGCCCTTGTAAAAAGTCTCTCTATATCTTATATATGTAACATATAGATGATAATTTCATAAGCCTTAGAAAAGACTACTCTAAGGCCTGTATGCACTTGCATAATTGCATACAGTCTTGCTGCCAAGAGGTAGCTGGTGAGACAGACAGTCTGCAAGTCAAACAGGCTTGATAAAATCTCTGCTGAATCTAATAGTTAAAAATAAAGGCCATGAACTCCAGTGCCTGTCCAGCATCCAAACCTGCAGGATGTACTGCTGCAGCTTCAGCCAACTGACGTCATGTCTCACCTCTCCTTTGGCTTTCATCAGCCCTTTTCACATTCCTAGGAAAATCTGGCCGATATTTACTAACCCTTCTTTCACAAAATGTTGTAGAAGGAGAGGTGGGGTGTACATAGTTTGCAGGGTCTGCTTCTGCATTGCCCACTGCAACAGCAGTTAGGGAACTTCTCCAGGACTCTAACAGATTTCTTCTGGGAACATTTCTGAGCTGCTGAAATGATGGTGCAGAGCAAAGATACTGAGAGGAAAGGAAGTAGCTGGTCTTCTCCAGGATAGCTGGCGGTTGAGATTGCAAACTTTCTAATTGCTACTGAAACGGGCAAAAGCCTGTCTACACAGCAAAAATCACGACTTGACGGGGTTTTAGATTAAAAAGGAAACTATTCTAAAACCTTTAGCTCTTCACTAAGAAGCAAGTTAAACCACCTCAAGGCTGCTCCAAGTTTCCTATCACACCCAGAGGAGAACTTGACAGCAGTTCCCTACAACGGCTTAACTGTGCCAGCAGCAAAACTTCTCTCTGCCTACTGTCACTCAGGCTAGCCCTGGTCACATCATCACAGCAAAGCCCAGAAGTCCTGCACAGGCAGATCCTTTAGGGCCAAAACCAGCTGGACAATGAGTGAGAGGTGAAAACTGTTTATTAAACAGCACTCATGCTGTGCAGGTAGAGTCTTGAAGCCTCAGACCAAGCAACAGCCATGGCACAATTCTTCACTGGTACAAGTGCAGAGAAAAAAGGAAAATAAAGACCCATAACTATACTTATAGAATACAAAATTCAAATGGAATCTTACATTTTGAGAGGGATTGCCTCAGGGCTTGCTTGTTGGAATTTAAGCAGTCATTTCTGCAATTGCCATTGCTCTCCATTCACAGCAAGCACAGGATGGAGAAGAAGGCTGTGGGCATCTGCACTGTTTGCCCCTTGATACCACGGTCTGATCCCAGCACACAGTGCCCACCCCCAATCACCCACCCATCAATGCAAAACACCTGTCCCTCTTCCCACATCACCTGGCTCCTGTCCAGCACAGTGGACACCCTGTAAGCACCTTTGCAATAGGCAGGGCACTCACTTGCAAGGGATTAACCACTGATTTCATTCCAGCTCAGAGAAATACACTGCAATGTGCAAGTGGTGTTACCTCCCAGATGCAAAATTTCTGTGCAAAGTATGACCCACTACTCAGTTGGAAACAACAGGCAGGTGGCACAATTCATTGCCTTGCCTACTGGCATGCAGATCTCATCAATGCAACTCTTCCTGTGGTCTAGATGTTATTTTGCCTTGTCTGGTAGAAAACTGAGAATACTTTGCATACAATTCCCTTTACATGTTCACTGGACTTGGTTGGGGTATGAGTTTCTTCCCTCTTTAGTAATGTCATTATCACATCTGACTAAATCCTATGAAGACTGCTTGAATGAGAGTTCTTTGCTCTTTTAATATCTTTCAGGACATTTTTATTTTTGGGTTTGGGTATTTTTCTCTTACAGTGATTCAGCAAGCTGCTCTGGCTCTGTTGCAGGAAAGCACACAAGCAGTTTTAGCCAGAAAGGGCACCCGCTCAACACCAGGACTTCCAAAACTGGGACATGGAACTGATCACTGCTGAAGCAGAATATCGTAAAGCTTTTCAAAATTATTCCCTTTAACCATCTGTCTCCATTTTTACATACCCATAACTGGAAATTTGGGATTCTTTAACCAAATTAATCACCCTTTTGGAAGTAGTAGGAGGAAAAGCCCCTGGACACCTGAACCTCTGCTTTCCCTCGCTGAAGTACTTGCCAACAGTTGATGCTACATGATGAGGAACCTGCTCAGTGTTGTATGCCTTCATAGCCAGACCAGGTTTGCTTGTTCAGCCTCCAGTTCTTGACCTAACTCGAGACCAAGTGCCCTTTGTGCAAACAGAGTTTAATCCATCATATGAAATAACTGAAGCTGGAGGAATAGCTCTTTGAAATACTTTCCTGGTGTATTCCAAGAAATACACCAGAAAAAGTGTTTCTTTTCAGAAAAAGTGTTTCTGGTGTTTCTGTTGTTGAAATCTCCTAATCTCACACAGCTTGTACTAATGTAAGGCCTATTTGGAGACACATTGTAAAGTAGATTCAACAGAAACAATATTTAAGATATACTGTACCCTGCTGATGGACAAGGTTTCTACTCTGAGTCCCTAAAAAATATTACATGATGACTAGGCATTTTATTAAAGTGTCCATAAGCAGCCCAGGGGAAGAATCTGGGTGTTTCAGAGACTCACAGGCAGTTTGCTAGAAAACTTATCCGACTGTAGAGAGATGAGACTCCTACTAGTAGTCAGTAGAAGTGGCCATATGGGACAACTTATTTTGCACCCAGCTAAGAGAGCTGTGAGCTGTTGCACGCATATGGATCACAGGTGCTGCAGGAAGACCACTGTGGGTGCAAGAACTGAACAGAACAAAGTTCTGGGGAGTCTCACACGCTCTAGCTGCTGCAAAGAGCCTCCTATCACCCTCTCCTCCCCACAGCTGTATTTGTGCAATAGACAACAACAGTCGCCTGTAAATAACCACGTTCTTCATTAGGTTTTTGCCTCAATGTTCCTGTACCAGGAATAGCTTGCTTGTTTTAAGACACAGAGCACATCAGAAGGAATCACAATCTGTCCCATGCGATGTCACTCTAAACGCTCAGGTTAACAGGCATTACCCTGAAGATCATTCTGTCCTCTCCTGCAAGGCAAACAACTGCCTCCAAGGCACTGCAGCACAATGCAAGGACCAGCACCGCTCTGCAGAAGCACATGCCCAGCTTTTACTTCTTAGTATAGCACTAAAATTTATCCTTCCTTTTGACTCCCCACAAAATAAACAAATAAAATTATCTGCTGGAGCACACAGTCTGGACAGGGACCTGTTACACTTCTCTAAGCCACAAGGAGAATGAATACAAAAGACAATTTGGCCAGAAAGCTGAAAAAAAGCTACGAAAGCCTTGTCCCCTAGACACCCTCCCACCAGTTTCCCCTTCTTGCTGTCCTCAAGCCTGCAGCTGCCCTAACACAAGCATGACACCTGGGTGCTTCCAAAATATGCGTAAGGCTTTTCCCAGAGACAGTGATGCCAATTTTTTTCCCTTATTCAGCAATGCATTGTCCCAGAAGTCTTCATTATTCCTGAGATGATGACTTCTTGAGGTTAAAACTGGGTTCAAAAGATTTTTGTTCAAGCAGGACGGCAAGGAGACAGATGAATGGACAGAGAACAGACCAACTGCCCTGCTGCCTCGGAGCCAACCAACAGAGATGCAGCGGCTTAATATAGGCACCATCTGCCAGGCCACAGCTCTGGAAATGAGAACAGGTAGGAAAGCACATACGCAAGTGCTTCACTAGATGTACATGGTCATATTCCCCACACAGACTTAGGGCTTAAACAAGCAACATGCTCTCTATACATGTGGAAGGTCAGGTTCTCTCTACTCTGCTGAGGGAGCAGTGAACCCCTCTGTGGCCACTGAAGCAAAGCAGATGCTCTGATGTCTTTGGGGGGCACCACCTCTCCGCAGTGTCATGCTCCCAGCATGAAGCCCCCCAAGCAGCCCTGCCACAGCAGCACGTCCTGCTGCCTCCTACCCACAGCAGCCCTGCAGCTACCCGTTCCCTCTCCTCTCTCCAGAAGGGGCAGGGACACCCCTGCAGACTTTGGTGATCGCTTCTTAAAAGCTTAAGTTAGGACCAACACACTCCCTCATGGGTGTCAGGAGAAGTTCCCACAAGTTACATGAGCTCCATCACCTCTTTGGTGAAGCTTTTCCTGCAGTACCCAAAATCTATAGAGCCTTTTGTAATGACCAAATTTTGCATCAGTATTGAAAATGATGCTTTAACATGTATGGGAGGCTCTCTCAGAGACCACTTCCATGGGAACATCCCACATTTAAGAAATATTGATCAAACTCTGCGTAAAACTCATCTTTATCCTGTGTTTGGTTTTGTAACAAACATTATTTGGTTGATTTGGGTGGAACTAAGGGCTGGGCTGGGGAAAGCCTCGTAAAAGGCTCATGACTAACATAGATAATCATGCTGGTGTCATCTACTTGTCATCACTTGAAGGTAATTTAGCAAGTCGGTTGCTTTGTGTGAAGAATTAATGACATTTTAATCTGTAAAAAATCAGGCAGAAGAAAACAGGCTTTTGGCATCATACTAAGAAATAAAATTAATTGCCAAGCTCCATATGCGGAGCTGATATACAGTCTTTTTTGGATTCACAGTTTTAACCATTCAAGTATTACTAATACACTTGCAAATTTGAGGTGAATAGACATTTACAGTTTTCTTTGCTTAATGAGGATTTCTTTCTACTGCACTCTTGGGATTTACTGGGGCCAACCCAAGGGTAGATGCATAAACATTGCAGGATTCACAAATTCAACCCTGACACAAGTTCCTGTGGAACTGTGGGACAATCCCTTTCATGAGCCTGGCCACACCTGGGTCTCATGCTTTTGGTGAGCTGCCTTGTAAGTCACCAAGGAGGAGAGAATGCAACACAAATACACAAATAAATTCCAACCAGCTTGTACAGAGCTAACACCAACATTTGGGTTTGCAGGGACAAGCTTTTTTTCTTTCCTTTCAGAAAATAAACAAACAAAAAGATACCATCCTCAAAGAGCTTGATTCAGAAATCAAACTCTTACAAAGGCTCAGAATACCAGGTTGGAAGTATCCTCAAGAATCATTTGGTCCAACCTTTCTATGCAAAGCATGAGCTAGACTAGATGACCCAGCACCCTGTCCAGCAGAATACTGAAAGTGTCCAGTGTTGGGAATCCACCCCTACCCTGGGAAGATTATTTCAATGGCAGATGGTTTTCATTGTGAAAAATTTTCCCCATGTGCCCATCACCCCTCAGCTTTTCCATGGGTCTCCTTGTAAAAAACAAGTCTTCATCTTCCCTGTAGTCACTCTTTAAATATTGGAAAAGGCTTGGCAGAAGGGACATTAACTGTCTAGTTCTCCCCATTCTTACAGTTCAGTAATTTGTTTGTGAAATAAATACTATTGTGCTCAAAATAAAACACTAACTTTAGATAAAGGAAGAATTCCTGCCTGTCGTTCTTGCCTATCTTGCTCAGTGTCACATTCCAGCTTACCTTGTGTTCATACAGCTACTGCAAAGAGGCCTGCTGGTTGTCAGTACTGTCAGGCTATGACACACCACACATTTTATTCACATTGGCCTATTTTCAAGTCTTTTCCTTTTAATTTTTAAACAGCTTGCTCACAGCAAAAACCTAGAGAATACTTATAAAAGACATCATTACAAATATGTTGTGACTGTTCAGTTTAATTCTTATTTTGTTCTTCCTCACTCATCTCTGCTGCATTGCCCTGAGGTACTAATGGACTTGTTCTCACAGTACAGATCCACTCCCTGCCTGGCAGATGCTACCATTCCCATCCCAGAGCACAGAGCTGGTGTAGTTTATTGCAATCACCCAGGGCTTACTATACACCTACAGCACAAGAAGGTACTGAAGGTGAAACGTCCTGGTTCAAAGTGCTTGTCCTAACCTTGGAGAATTTCATTGTATGGCTACGTACCTACAAGTTTATATATTTAAACAGCAAGAATTAATACACTACACTGTGTTTCTATAGATCTTAAAGCAAAGTCTTTCAGGGTATGTCTTTATTTTTTTAAAACCAAGGCATAAGAACACACTCTTTACCTATAAGACAAACCAAGTTCTGGCAGGCCATACTGTCAAAAAACATCTTCAGCACACAAACCAAAAAAAAAAAAAAAAAAAAAAAAAAAGTATCAGTAAACAAAGGTGCCTTTAAAGTTTAATGGGTCATTCCTAGGAGGTGACAGTCCAACGTAATAAGGCAAAATTTAACGTGGAACTAAAAGAAAACAAGTCGTCATTTATGGTAAGTAACTCAGAACACACATAGAACTGCTCAGTTCGGTGCTAGCTGACCCAGTGGGCAGGCTGGCATAGTACCAGGTTACTAATCACTGGAATAAAATAGTTGAATGTTTTTGCACCTCCTCGAGTATTTTGGAGCCAGCCTCACTCTTGGATGCCCTTCTTGGCTCAGTTTCAAACTGGCCACAGCCTGGCATGGAAAACTGCTTCTGCAATGACTCTGCAAACAGAAAACCTATCAATAACAATTAAAAAAAAACCCAAACAAAAACCAAACAAAACAACCCAAACCAAAACCAAACCAAAAAGATGGCCGGTCCCACTTCCAAGGAGATTCTAGCTTCACTGCCGATCTCCTAAAAATATAAAAATGTATTTGAAAAAGGCACTGTGTGATCCCCAAGCCCTGGTGCAAACACACAGAGGTTAAACATAGCAAGGGAATGTGCAAACCCTCTTCTAACTCAATGGAGGAGCCCTCAAGTGTGTACAAACAAGAAGGAAAATGCAAAGAAAAAAAAAAATACATTGTGAAAGCAAAGGAGAAAACCACTGGAAGACCCTGTAGCAGCCAAAGAGCTGACCTTTGCTAGCAAGCTCTCTCATCTGTCACCATAAAGAGCTACCAGAATAGCTCGGGCTTCCTTCAATTTACTGACACATACAAGAACTGAAGAAGCAATCAAAAGCTGGTTTGGTTTTCTCAGTAAAATAGAAAAATTGCAGTAAAACCAGTTTCAGGCAAAATGAAGTGTTCTCAGCAGTCCCAAACTGAATCTGTTTGGTTTTCATTCCTGAGACTGCTTTAAAAAAATAAAAGCTCTTTTTGACATGAAAAATTAATGTGTTCCCTTTTAAAACAGAAACCGAATTTCAATTTTAATTGCAACATTATTAACTTTTTCTTGCTCTTTGCAGAAAGTAATCGGAATTTGTAATTCATTTTGCTACTCATGCTGAAAGCTCCTTGTAGGCAGTGGCTCATTTTTAAAAATTGGTCAGCTATCACGAAACACAGATGATTTGTATCAGAAAGGTGCAAAGCAAAATTTGCTTGTGCCTTGAAGAGCTCTATTAAATAGTATTCTGAATTTGAGGTTAAATCGCTGCAATCTAAATGTTGAAATGTTCTGCCATAATGGGAGAAAGGAGACAAGACTGACCTCCACCATTGCCTGAGCTCAACCAAGACCCAACAAAAAGGAACAACATGGAATAACATAATGCAAATTATTTCCAGTTGCACCTGCTGTGTATTTTGGAGTAATTCCTTCCTATCCATGTTTGGTAGAACTCTACTTGGTAGAACTGTATTTTGTTGGTAGAACTGTGAGACAGCTCTGTGGTAGACCACTGAGAAGGTCTTAATAGCCAAAACAGAAGTAAATTTTCCTGGGAGCCACTGGGAAGAAGCACCTACAACCTTCTATGTCACTTACCTTATAGAGGAGGACAGGAAAAGAACTGAAGTACAGAAAAACACAGCTGCTAATACTGGGCAATCATGAGAAAAGGGTAAAAAAAAAAAATCAGTGGGAAAACAAACATTTAATGGGCCCTTATTATGTAAAGATTGCACTTTAAATTTGCCCATCTTCCTGATTAGGCCTATTTGCAATCCTAAAGACTCGCTTGACATTAATCAAATCACACGAAATGGAAAGATGGGTTACTCAGCTCATAAACAAACTGCCCCTCCAGTGCACAAGAAGCTTCTGACTACCACTTCAGCTTTCCACACCAGACTTCCCCTCCTCTTCTCCTGACACCAGGTTTGCAGGTGCAGTACCAGAGGGCACAAGCTTTGCACAACTCAGCTCTTGCTTCCTTAGACATGGAAGACACAGGTATCCAAATGACTTTGTCAAAAGGCCATGGTTTATAATTTCTGCATTATTCACCAGCTGCTTCAATGGTGCATGGGCTGCCCATGCACAATGCTCCCTAACAGCTTCTCTGCATATACCACACACCCACCTTCAGCTTCCCTCACCGTCCCTGTGCTGACCAAGAGCCAAGTGGCTCCTCTCAGTATTTCTCCATGCTTTGCACAGATAGATACAGCAATTCCACATGGTGTAAAACATGCCCAGGGCTACCTCCTGCAGGGCTCAGCATAGGTAATCTCTGATGGGCTCTCTTTGTATCCAGTCAGGCCCCAGCATGGCTTCTGTCACACAGACTGATAGTTGACCCCAGCAAGGAAAGGCAGGTAAATATAGAAAAACTTTACATTCTTGTTAAGTATTTAACTGCATTGATGAAAGCAAGATGGCTTAGGTTCAAGGTTGCTCTTCTGTCCCTAAATCCCCTGCTCAGCAGCATACTGAATCCAACATCCAGGTGCATTTCCTGCCACGCCTGAAGGCAAGGGCTGAGCAGAGCACAGCGCAGTTACCTCTGGATGGATTTCTTTGCTTTGCCCAGTTTAGTTACCCCTTCAACATTGTTGAATTCATAGTTCATTGTAGTATTCACGATTCCTTACTCACCTTCTGATCCCAAGTGTCACAAAGCGTTTACTTCCCCTTTTTGATTCAAAAGCTGCCACAATAATACTGGCATAGCTTTGCAGAGGTCTGTTTACCTGCGTATGGATGCAGCTAGCAAGAGAAGCTGAGCTGGAGCCAGGCTCCTATATCCCCAAGAAGGAAGGCTCTTCCCCCAAGGCGTGCCCAAAACCATCCAGATTCCCCATTTTTCTAATCAGGCTGCACTATGGCACAGCTTGGAAGTCCATGCCACTAACACCCTCAGCAGCACTCCTTCTAAAAGATCCCGTCTAACTCTATTATGTGTGAAGGAGCCTTGTTCAGCCATCTTAAAGACTCACTTTCCTATCAACCTTCTTCCTTGACTTACGTCTTCAGGAGGCTTACTTCTCCTGCCCCTATGAAAAAAAAGCATGACTGAAAAAAAAAAAAAAAAAAAAGGATTTTTCTCTTGGCAGCTGTCAGGAAAGCTGAGAGAGAAGAGCGGGGCATATAAAGCATTTTCTCTTCTCCTTAGCCTGACCCCAATTGCAGTTGTCACCGCTCCTCCACCAAACTGGGAGTCAGCATGCGGAGGAGGAGAGGAGCCCTTCCCACTCACACCAACAGACAACAAATCCAAGACACACAAACTTTTGGACTGGCAGAGACTCAAAATTAAACATATTCCCCCCAAAATAACATCAACCCTGGCTGTACAGAGCAATACAGAGAGCAAGCAGGAGCAGGGACCACTGCTGGAAGATGAATGAGTCAGGACCTGGATTTCTGGATTGCCAGTTCAGCAAACATTCTTTCACAATGAAAAATGAAAAAGCTTCAGAATTCCCAAAGGGAGAAGAAAAGATGAAAATTCTTTAACTGTAAAAACAGCTTTATTTGCAAATTTGTTGGGCTTTCTTCATTTTTAGATGCTAAACAGAGGCAGGTTTAGAAGTAAAACCTCATTTCAGAGTGGCAAAGTCAAAATATTTCCATTAGGAAATGTCAGAATGGAATAATCCATAAAATAGGTTTCCTTTTTCAGGGTTATTTTTTGAAACCAGCTGAGTTCAGGATGAACTTTTAAATAATTCAAAGCACATTGATTGAAATATTCCACCTCACCTTCCTCCTGACGTGCTTAAAGCTACACGTATAAACAGTGAGCTGTAACCAGACTCTTACCCAGTTTCATGAAAATATCATCCAAAAGAGAAGGAGGACCTTGAGCCTAAGCTGGGGAAGGGCAGGCTGGGTACGAGGGGAGCTGCTTCTGCTGGGGACTCCTTCACAGCATGGGTACATCAAAATAGCACCTTAATAGTGATGATCCAGAGGATGAGGACTACAAAAAAAAAATAGTCTTGCTGTTTTGAGAAATAAGAAATTACAACAAAGCAGTGTTCACAGACACACACAAAATATTTCCAGTTAAAGCTTATACCACAATGGAGGTACATGAGAAGAGCCATGCACCTGCATGACAGAGACACAACCAAGTACAGACAGCAAAGGACATTCACCATCCTCATCTGGAAACTAACACTCTACCCTCTTCTGCTGCTGTCACACTGCAGCCTGAAGGAGACAACATTCACACTCAGCTATGAAGAGTAAAGCATTGCTGAGAAAAACAACTTGTATTGTGTATGGTGCATCCATAACCTACTGACTGCTTGTCTTCAAAGAAAAGGCCCAGTACCTTTTCCTATAAGTCAAGGAGGTGTTTTCACAACTAATTTGGATACCTGCTCACCCACTGGGGAAGCTGGGAGCTCCTACTGGCAGGAAGAGTCAGCAAGGGCACAGTGGGGTTTAGGGGCTGGATCACAGTACAGACCTTGTTAAGCGTTATTACAGACAAAATGCCTCCCACGCAGCCATGCACCATCTTATACTGAGACAAAAAATGAACTATAATATGAATTAAACCAACCATTTGACTTACTGAAATAATCTCTACCTTTCAATAGCCAACAATACAAGCAACTTACGAAGAGTTGCCATGCTCTGTGGACACAGTAAAAACATATTCATCCATACAGTGGCCTACGTTTGTCAATATTTTAACTGAAGTTGCTAACTCAAATCTGTAGTCCAGCAGTTCCCTCAAGAGATAACAAAGCAATACAGAAATTACTGATATCTGTATCTGGTACAGGAGATTCCCCACTGACTACATAAGGCACCATGCAATGAGGCACCCATCTACAAGAAGGGCTGGAAGGAGACTCTAGGGAGCTACAGCCCTGTCAGCCTGACCTCTGTGCTAGGAAAAATGTCCAGTTGGCAGCCAGGCACAAGTGGCTTTTCCTAGGGCTCAGTGCTGGTGACAATGGGGAGTAGGTCAGTCTCTTCTTGCAAATAACAAGCAATAGAACAAGAGGAAGTGGCCCCAAGTTGCACCAGGGGAGGTTTAGATTGGATCTTGGGAAAAATTTCTTCACTAAAAGGGCTGTCATGAACTGGTACAGGCTGCCTAAGGCACTGGCATAGCTACCATCCCCGGAGGTGTTTAAAAGACATGTAGATGTGGCGCTTAGGGACATGGTTTAGTGTTGGGCTTGGCAGTGCTGGGTTAACGGTTAGACTCCACGATCTTAAAGGTTGTTTACAACCTAAATGGTTCTACAATTCTATCTTGCCACACAAGAAAGAATTGGCCATCTCTGAGCAAGTCAAATAAAAAAAGAAGTAGAATATATTTCGGCAAGCCTTTTTTTTCTAACATTCCAATTTTTCCCCCCAAGCTGCACACATACGCAGATTTCTAAGTCAAGACTTGAAAGGGCAATCATTTTTATAGCAATACCAATGAAAGATCTAGCAGTAACTTACATTTCCGATGACTAAAGCAGAGCTATTTCAAGGGTAACTGAGGAACATAATCAGGAATGAATGAGTGCCAGGCTGTCTTAAGTACAAGGCATTTAGTAAAGAAAAAAGCCCTAACTAGAGCTGCAATAAAGTATGCTTTGCTTCATTTAAATACCAAGTCTTCCTTGCTCACCAGCAGTCACACTCACATGCAGCGCTACCCAGCTCAGAACAGAATAGCTGCTAACAGAAAGATGTTATTAAGACAAAGCTCTCACTGGGGGAAGTGATGGCCACAAACTTGAGACCTCCCACCATGTTGCGCTGTTAGAATGAAGGGGAAGACCAGCCTATCCAATAATGGTCACATAAGGTTTGAGTAGAAAAAATTACTTTGCTGCATCTAAACCAAACATGTTAAGTACAGAAGGGTCTAACTCAAAATCCAAACTGATCTCAGAGTCTGTGACTGTAGACGAAATCTGAGATTAAAGGATGCTCATAGTTTTATTTCCCTCCTTCTTACCCAAACACCCGTATTCCTTCAGAAGTGTCAAGAGCCACAGAGGTTTGTGCTGTGCAGCTTTTCCTTCTGTCTGCAGTTTGAGGAGATACCTTGCTTCCTGCAAGGACTTAAAGGAAAGCAAATTACTCATTTTGCAACAACTGCATCTCTATAGTACCTTCACTAACAGTTTATGGTTATATCCCTCCCAGGTATTGCTGTATTTGTACAGAGAAGACACAGACTCCCTTAGGAATTGCACCTGCAGAAAATATTTCAAGACCAGAGGAAACCACTCCTTTTCCCTTCCCTGCATCCCCCAGAACACTCGGGCCATCTTTAATCTCGCAGCTGTAAGCAGGCAGAATAAGGCATTAGCAACCTGATTTAATCCCCATGATTATGCGCATCTCCTGCTTTTCCCAGATGCTTTCTGCTATGCTGGAGGGCTGAAAGAAGGACTTGGGGGAGACCAACTGCCCATATACCATTCCTCCCACAAGCACTACTGAAAAATATCATTAACTGCTGTCATGAGGTAGAGTCACTTCTCCAAGGGTTACATTATGGAATACTGGACTTTGACATCTGGAGGTTACTGATTAAAGTCTAAAGCCTTTGAAATTTATGTAATACTACTTAACATCTAGTACATTTCTAGGACATGCAGAACTCCATGAGACAAATCTCCATCTTCCAACCTCTCTTGCCATTTTGCTAACGTTTCAGCTAAAATAAAACACAAAGTGCTCCAAAAAGTCTCTCACATTCTGCTAAGCCAACAATACATCCTCATTCACACTCTCAAAGAAAAGATCCTGATGTCACCTACCATAAGGGAAAAATCAACACAAGGATCCAGAGCAGAGCAGATTCAGAACCCGGGTGCTCAGCGTCCATCATCATAGCTCAGATATCAGCAAGTAATCTTCAAACCTCAACAAAAATTTTCCTAGTGTGAGTCTGCTGACTACTTGTCAGGCTGAGAAAACATCAAAGATCAATTGCAATTCATTTGGAACAGGACTTAAGAGTACATATTGAAAAAGCCTAGAAAGGGTATATATGTATATGTGTGCACATGCCTGCATATATATAATAGTATCTATTTATGCATATAAAACGTATGCCTGCAGCTGCATTTTACAGATAATCTGACTGAAATGTGGGAGTCAGCCATTAAAATCAAGAGAAGACAAGGAAAAAACCCACACCCAGCATATGTGTAAGGAAATTACGATATGTAAACACATCCCTCAGAGGATGATGAGGGGAGAATTGTTTCAAGTGAAACCGCAGACACCCATTGTGTGCTCTTTTAGCCATATATGTAATTTCCAAACATAAGAGAAGAAGAAGCAATCTAATGCAACAAAGACAATGTAGCTGAGGATCTCAGAGGAGAACTGCAGTCAGGGGCTACTGATACCTTTATGATGTTTTTTTCAATCAACTCCACAAACAAGACACACATTATCACAGCAATTAAACCACTTTCCTGTATGTCATTAAAACCATTTTTTATCCACAAAGCCTATGCTCTTCGGGGATGTCCCAGTACACACAAAAAAACCCAGCAACCACACACACACAATCACCATCAGCAATTATCAGAGTATCGCTTTAATCTGAACCCCATTAGCAATGCGCTAGCTGCTGCTTACACAATATAAGCAGGCCTAAAGTTCTGAAGTGAAGGGGCCTAAAACCTGTTGATGAGTTTACTGGGAATTAGGTACCTATATACCATATACCCTGGTGGGCAGCACTCAGATGGTGTGAAATCCCAGGAACTGCAGGAGCCATGAATGCCATTCACATTTCCAGAGAAGTTGCTCTCTTGCTTTCATCAACAGTTTCTTGGAAAACTCTATTTATTTTCCTTGACCAATTGTATCAGAAATAAAACCTTTTAACTAAAAACAGCTGGGCCTACTTGCTAATTTTAGACAGTGCATTTGTGGAGATGTAATAAAAAGACCAGCAAGCAGCACAAATGTGTTTCACTCATGCTAATAACTGAGTAGAACATTACACAGAATGACAACCATAAAATCATCCAACTACCTCTCTGTACCAAGCACAGAACCTGCTCTCCATATAACAAATAAATTCACTTACAGCTCAAGATATCCATTGTTATACATGGCCTATGCATGAAAAATGAGTCTTAATTTGTTGACATTACAGGAATTTTTTTATTACTTGATTCAAACTATTTCTAGCAAATGTTCCCTTGCAGTACATCTAGGGCCAGCTGCAGAGGTTGCTAGGTTGTGATACCATAGAAACCACCAAGTGAAATGATGTCTCCCCTTCCATTCCATGGGCAGAGGTTGGTCCTCCCATCCTCTGCACATGCTCTCAGCCATCCCACTAGCTTTGTGTTGACCAGAAGTCTGCAGCAAAAATCCAGCCCTGGTGAGTCTGTCCATTGGAAGGTTTTGTTCTCAAGAGCAAAAATTCAAATTCAAAGAATCCAAATTCAGCTGAGCTACAGTTTCACAAGGGACGCTGCAAATCTGTCTTCAGGGACTGGACAGCCACTAGTCTGTACTTTGCAATCTTCAAGTGCCAAATGCTTTACCCAAAATACCAGGACAGAGGATTTCTTGTGGGATCTGTGAAGCACTCCAGGAACATCTCCCAGACCTATGGTTCACCAGGGCAAGCTGGAGAACCAAATGGGAGTCCCACAGGCACAGTTGGTGCCTCCTCAGTGAGGGCCTACACTCACACCACCACCCCCATTAAATTCCATCTAGGTCAGAGGTGGTTCCCACCCAGCCCTGCTTGAACAGGGAAGTCTGAGGTCATCAGTACAAAAGACAATAGACAATCCCACTGGCATTAGTACGTGTTGAAGACCAGGCTGGATAGGGGCATTGAGCAATCTGGTCTAGTGGAAGTTGTTCCAGTCCATGGCAAGAGGGATGGAAATAGACAAGCTTTATTTCTTCCCAGCATAAACCATTCTCTGATTCTATGATCTGCTGTGAAGTAGACCTGAACATCTTCCTTGTTCATCAGCTGAGGTCACCCGTGCCCTTGAGATTGCAATCCATACTGCAATTTGAGATAACAGCCTGTTTTATTTCCATCTAATAGATATTATTTAAGAAAGGATAAGCAAGCAAGCAAATATACACTAAGCAAGTATGTTTAGAAGCTAATTCAAGATAGAACAGAATGATAATCAAGTTGTGGTCATAACTGAGACTGAAGCTACTAAGTTTAAATAGCTCTAAATCATCAAACCACCAAATTAATACTACACATAATCAAACTGAGTTATGAGGTCGAAAATGAAAAGAAATTATTCAGCACTGGTCTCGCTGTGGCAGAATGCAAGAGAGGAAGCAAATCTTTTAAACCTCAGACCAAGTCATCGGATGAGGAGGCTCCAGCATCCCTTCAGCAGTCAGCACATTTGAGACCACCAGCAAAAGTTACTTTCCATTCAAATGTCTGACTCACTCAAACACCCTAAAAATTATTTTACCCATGACAATTATTCTAGCCAGTTCAGTATTTCACTAAATATCCTTTTTTAATAGTTTTGGATTTGGTTCTTTTGGGGTTTTTTTGTTTTTTTTTTTTTTTTTTCTTTTAAAAAAAGAAACAAACTAGTACACAACCATCCTTTGGCCTGAAACTTCTAGGTGTTAGATGGGCATAAGTCCTCGTCATGATTAACTGATTAAAGTTCTGTCAATTTTAAATGAAGTTTGCCATGCTTCATGTGCTAGAAAACACCCATTCAGCCCCATTGATGAGGCTAAGAAAAACTCCTAAAATGTACCCAGAAAAAGATTTTAAGGAAAAAAAATGGTAACACTAAAACCTAAAAAATAAATCAGCTTCTCAGTGAGCTGTACATCTCCTAATTTGGTAAGCTGCCTATGCCAGGCTGAGATCAAGCAAATTTTTATGTCCTTTAGTGAGAGCTTCGTTTGGGAGCAAAGCAACCTCAGTACCAGCCTAAGCCTCAGCTCTGACCTGTTGTCACAGCCCCAGACATATGACTCCACTCCAGATTCATCCTCTGTTAAATAAGAAATCACTGAATTTCTTCCATAAAACATTTTAACATAGGCAGACAAATCACTCAACAATACTACTGCAATAGTATTGTATTTATCACTGCACTGGATGGATGCTGTTCCTGAAATACTTCACAGGTTTTTAGTATAAGAAGGCATTTACTGTGAGAGTGGTGAGGCCCTGGCACAGGTTGCCCAGAGAAGCTGTGGCTGCCCCATTCCTGGCAGTGTGTTCAAGGCCAGGTTGGAGGGTACTTTGAGCAACCTGGTCTACTGGAAGGTTTTGCTGCCTGTGGCAGGCAGTTGGACTTAGATGATCTTTAAGGTCTCATCAAACCCAAACCATTTTAAGTTTCTATGATTTCAGATGTCAGACAGACCTGACCAGCTATAAATTCCAACTGGTTTCTAGAACAAGCACATTCAGCCTTGCCCACATCAAATACTAAACTTTTGCAAAAAAGGCAACCTCCACACCACATCCTGCTCTCTACTTCTGCTGTCTCCAGCATTCTAATCTCAAGTCTCAAGCGCACCACAAGCACAAATCCAGGAATAGCTACTTGCAGTATCATTAACTCTATCAAAAAAATACCTGCAGAAAATTTCATTATCATGACAAATCAGCACTGAGGAACAAAGGAATAAAGAAGAAAACAAAACAAAACAAAAAATCCTCCCTGACCACTGGGCCTAAAAGAGCCTATTACGGGTATATATAAAACCATATGGTTTCAAACTGTACTTGTATTTATGTAAGTAATTAAAAGCAATAGCTCACAAGCAGCCTCCCAGCAGTGTAATACTGGGACAGGTTTCCCTTCACCCTCCCCAGGCAGGCAACAGCTGAACAGCCAGCCCTCAGCAAGGCAGAGCACAGGTGATAGTTGACATTTTATTAACAGCTCCATTAAAATAAACAGGAGTGCATCCAAGCAAACAATCCCCAATCAATAGCAGAGTTTAAATTACTACCTCAGCTGTGTCAGGGAGGTGGGGCAGGGCTGGGCTGAAAAGCAGTCAAAGCATCATGGCATGCAGGTGACATCCCTGCCCTGGGGGCAATGCCTGACTCACATCCCCACCTCAAGTAAATAACAAGTTAAAGATAAAAGGAGTCCAGAAAGCCACTGCAATGTGCTGCAGAGGAACAATCCCTGTGCCACAGTAGGACAAAGAAGTGGGATGGATGTAGACACTGTACAAGCTCTTAGGCAGGACCCAGGATGGTGGATTTAGATTAGATATTAGGAAAAAGTTCTTTACTAGAAGGGTGGTGAGGCATTGGCAGAGGTTGCCCAGAGAAGCTGTGGCTGCCTCATCTCTGAAGTATTCAAGGTTAGGCTGGACAGAGCCTTCGGCAATATGGTCTAGTGGAAGGTATTGCAGCCCATGGCAGGGAGTTGGAACTACATGGTATTTGATGATCCCTTCCAACCCAAACCATTCTGAGATTCTATGATCACAGCTCTGCTGGAGGTGGTGGCAGCATTCCCACCCACTGCCCTGAGATCAGATCTTCTCCTCGTGCACCGTAAAGGATTGAAACTGCAGAAGCGTGGCCAGCTTTGGGAGCAATGCCTTATTTCTTTGTTCTCGACACAGCACATGCATCATCTTAGCATTGCCTTTGGCTGCCCTCTTCAATTCCACACTATTTGCTGGAGCTGAAAAAGTGTCAGGGAAGTTTCCTGTGCATCATTAAGAGCCCCAAACTGCCATCCTTTTGCCCAGATTTCTCTTCCAGCAGCCCCTCTCCATAGTACTTGCAGACCCATATCCAGGAGGCACAGTGCAGGAACAGGCTGCCCCTGCTCTCACCCAGGCCAGCTTACAAAACACCTTCCACCTGTTAAATGCATGAACTATTTCAGGAGCAAAATGTTTGCTCTTCAGAAGTATGTTTATGATGCAAGTAATCAGGTACAAATCTCTTGCAGAGACAGTTCAGCAACACAGACAAGTGGATTCCTCCCACAAGCAGCAAAATCACACTGAACCTGTCTGTGGCTGAAACTTCCCCAAATTTGACTCTCCTTCCTTTCCTACTGCCCCATGCCACCATGAAATGAATAAACCCAACCTCATAGCAGCATCCTGAGGACAAAACCCACAGGTAGCCATGCAAAGGGCCAGTCTTCCAGGGACAATGCATGCAGTTGAACAGCACTGTTTGGGACAACCGGTTTTCCTTCTGTGTACAGTAATTGCTCCCACCCTACCCTCCACCTCATGTGTAGCTCAGAACAGGTATTCATTACACATTAAAAGTTAATTCCAGTCCTATATGCAAACAGTTTCAGGTAGCAAACTGGCTAGTAGGAACTGCAATTCCAAGTGTGCTGTGTCCCTTACAAGCTGTCAGGAGATACAAAGGCATTTGCTCTTGCCTCAGCAGAGCACTACCAGATTGAATCAAACCAACATTAGTCATCACCTAAAAGGGATAGGAGGAAGGTACCTAAAAATATTTTTTAGATTACAAAATTTATTATATCTTGCAGTAATATCAAGGTCCTATAGCACACTGTGTACTCACTCTGATCCAAAGCTGACTTCATCAACATGCCCAGAATATTTTGCTACAGCAGATCAGGAATAGGGCATTTCAAAGGGCACATGCCCTGGTGAATTTCAATTGATTAGCACTCCACCAAATTAAAAGCACAACAAAATAAAAACCTAAACCATTTGCTAATTTGCTATTAGAGTAAATCAAGCTGTGCTACATTATACCACTGCTTTAACAAAGAACAGGGTTCTAAAGAACAGTTCCACGCACCAACATAGAGCTTGCACACTAATTCCACTAGACCACTGGCATTCGTTTTATCCTTTCTCTAAAAAGCAGCAAGTCTCAGCTTACATCTCCAACTTCCATTTATCATCTTTTACTGACTTTGTTCAACAGAACATGAAGCGATTAAAACTTCAGCATTGCTCTTTTAAAAACTGAGGCATCCTTTTCATCTGCCAAGGTTGAACAGTTCGGCTGCCAACTAAGTTAAACAAAGCACCAGGAAGATTTTAGGTAGGCAGAATATAACGGTCGACACTGGATTTTGGCCAAGTTACTAAAAGTGACCCCACCACATTTCTAAATTGCCATCTGGTCCCACAAGCAAGAACAGCACACTCATCTGCTAGGCCAGAGTAAAACGGATGGCATACAGCCTGCACTTAACTTGCGATTAAATTTTGGGTGGCTAATGAAGCATTACTGCAAACATAAGCACCCATGTTCCTTGTCTTGGCAAAGAGAGGGAGATGTGACTCTTAACAGGATCTACAGGGAGAAACCCGATTAGGTGGCTTTCAAAGTCGTCCCTTCACTGACTTAGGGATTGCAGCTTTACCAAGTTAGGATGAAGATGCTGGTTGGTCAGCTGGGGCCGGACCTCCTGTCTGCTGGCCAGGACAGAGGTCAGCTGCGGCAGGGAGACCAAACTGGCTGGCTCTAATGCAGGCATTTTAAATTAGATGGGCTAGATTAAGCTTAAATCAAGCACATGGAAATCCTGGATTGTAGGGAGAGGCCTTAAGGGCAGAATGCCTAAGATAAAGGGAACAAAAGGAGGTGAGAAAACGCCTCCTATTTGCACAATGGAGACCCCTGATTGCGGTAGTTTAGAGGTCATTAGAAGCTGTTGTACAGCTAGTGCGCATTCTGAGATAACCGACCAGTATGTCACCCTCTTGTAGAGGAATTGCATATAAGTGTATGAAGTTTATTAATAAATCTACACTTGCTTGCATCAAGCTATGTCCCTTCTCTCAATCGCGGCAAACTGGTGACCCCGACGTGATGGGTTCTGAATCGCCTAGCTGAGCGACAGGCTGTGAGTCCCACAGAACGTTGAATGAGCCGCTGAAAGGAAGTGGGAGCCGGCCGGCAATAAATCCCTCCGGAGTTGTGAGGTGAGCTATGGGATACTATGAGGAATCAAGCTTCTTCCACTGAAAGAGACGTTTATGAACTTATGAAAAGTCTCCTCGAAGAGCAGGAGAAAAATATTTCTGAGCATGATCTTAAAACAATGCTCAAGTGGGTGCAAGTGAAAATACCCGCAGTGACTGCAGCAAATATTTTTACGCAGGAACTTTGGGATGATGTCGGGATAAAACTATGGGACTCTGAGACAAAAGGGAATGCTGAATCCCAACGCATGCTCCCGCTGTGGAGGGTTATTTTTGAAAGCGCAGGCAGAAGGGTCGTAGGATGGAGAAGAGGGGGAATTACAAGCTCCCGCGGCTCCTCCTCTGTCACCCCCCAAGCCGCGGCGTTCCGGGCTTCTGGGTGCGAATGCTGCAGGGTATCCATCAGAAGAGGACCCCTTCGACCCAGGACTGATAGATCCTGAAAGAGAACCCAACTTGTACCCTCCCGATCCACGTAAAGGGTGGGCTAATATAAAACGACAAGCTTTAAAGGAGGGGGATTTGGAGGTTGCTAAAACTATAGTGGCCCCGGTTATTT
>JANRGW010028808.1:0-19585 GCA_024733675.1 Psilopsiagon aymara
CACAGTGTGATGGGGAAGGGCTGAGGGACCTGGGGGGTCAGATGGAGAAGAGAAGGCTCAGGGGGGACCTGATCGCTCCGTGCCATGGGTTAATGGTGGCCTTGGCAGTGCTGGGGCATGGTTGATCTTAAAGGTCTTTTCCAACCTGGTTGATTCAGGGGGCGGTAGGGGGGAGGCCTTTTCGTGTTTGTTGGTTTTGACTCTTTATGCGAAAGCCACATAAAAGCTGCACAATCATCCAGCACCGGAGGGCTGCAGCTGGGAACATGGGATCTATTCTGCTGTGCTCATGGCCGGGGGGCTTCTGCACACCAACCATGCAGCTGAGGCCGTGATGAACCGGGTGGCTCGCGCTGTGGAGTGGTTGGGTATCCTCATCCCTCCTTGGTGTCACATAGGACAAGAGACCCGTCCGGTATCCTTCCTCTTCAGAAGGCGATGGGGAAGGGGTAGCGTGGAGCTTTGCTCTCCTTGGCCAGAGAGCCCACCCTGCTCCTGTATCTTGGATGGCTACTAAGGGGAATGACAAGGTTTGTGTTGCCGACGCTTTGTTGGATGGGGTTTGTGTGGCAAGGTTTTGGTAACGGGGGGGGGTCACGGGGGTGTCTTCTGTGTGAAGCTGCCAGAACTCCCTTGTCCAGGGGAGCCAGTGCCAGGCTCTGAGTTGGCCCCACCGCTGGTGGTGACGGTGATAACGTATTTAAGGGGTGGGGGGGGAACACCTACACAAGAGCAACTGCAGCAGAGGAGTGAGGCTATGTGAGGGGCACAGCCTGCACCCCCGTGTTGGCGCAGGAGGTGCTTCCCCTGTGTCGTGTGTTCTAAGCCACTGAGCGGGTCCAATTGCCCCATCAGTGCTGCTTTCTCCACCATGAGGCCCTCGAGGAGCACATCGCCACCACCTGCTCGGTGCTGAGCCACCTTCGGGGTGCTCGGATGCGCACAGAGGAGGAAGCTGGAGTGGTCGCTGGGGTGCCAGGGTGCTGAGCTCGTGCTGGTTCCTCTCACAGGGCCTGGCAGTTACACCGTGGGTACCATGTCAGAACGCTTCGACTGCTTCTACTGCCGCGACTCGCTGCAGGGGAAGAAGTACGTGCAGAAGGAGGGACGCCACTGCTGCGTCAAGTGCTTCGACAAGATCTGCGCCAACACCTGCATCGAGTGCAAGAAACCCATCGGCGCTGACTCCAAGGTGGGTGCGGAGCACTGGAAGGGGGGGTGTGCGGGAGATGGGGATGCTGATAAACTCCTCTCTGCTTTCCTGGTTCTGGGCTGGTTCTGAACGTCTGTGTCCTCTGGTGGGCCATGAACTGGAGCTCTGTAATAGGGGTGCTCACAGCAAAGCTCATTTTGGAAGCTCAATTCAGCCCCGGCCTGAGCAGCGTCCTGCAGGCAGCCCAGCGTGCATGCGGTGTGTAGAACACCCACCTCTGGGCCAAGCACTTGCTAAGCGAGGGGCTGACTGCTGTCTGTTTGCCAGTCGGTTATTGCTTCACACCTATGGCACTAACACCGTACACCTGAGCTAGCGGGAAGGTGACAACCAGAGGAGCCCACGCTTACAGAACCTCCGGTCTCAAAGCTCTTGCTTTGAAGCATCTTTTGCTCCCCGGAAAGCCCACAGTGAATGTGACTGTGTTGTGAGCTTGGTTCAGTGTCTTCCCCTTAAGTGCTTGCAGCTCCCAGCACTGACTGCAGACGTGCTCAGGCGCCGAGGTTGATGGCTTCAGGGCTGCCCAGCGAGTGGGAAGTGCGTATTGCTCCCTGCATGTCTGTCCATGCTCCATTCCAGGAGCTGCACTTCAAGAACCGTTACTGGCACGACACTTGTTTCTGCTGTGTCAAGTGCCACAAGTCCCTGGTGGATGAGCCCTTCATGCTGAGGGAGAACAACAAGGTTTGGTGCGGCGACTGCACTACCGCTGAGGATGCACCCAAGTGTAAGGGCTGCTTCAAGCCTATTATTGCAGGTACTGGCACTGGGATGGGGTATAACTGCTCTAGGGCAGAACCATGGTGGGCTGGCAAGCTGGGGAGGCTGCAGCTGGGGGTATGGGCACCAAGGGGGAGGGCTGGAGCACCACAACATGGTGCGAGTTGTCCGTGTTGCTCTCATTTGTCCATTTCATTCAAGCACTGAAAGGCTGCTTTGCAGTTAACCCTCATGTAGAGAGTTCACCTCAGCAGTTAAAACCATGCAGTGCCAAAAGCTTTGCTCTGTAAATCAGGGCCTCTTCTCAGGCTCCTGTCTGACAAAGATGGTAAGTAAACCTAGAAGGTCCAGAAATTAACAGCTCATCGCTTGTCCACACTACAGTTGAACTTACATGGCCAGGTCTTGCCTATGGGTATGGCACTGCACAGGGCGGGGGGGAGTTTGCCACAGGCCTGAAATCCCACGTAATGAGTTACTTCTATCCGTTGTAGGAGACCAAACCGTTGAGTACAAGAAGACGGTTTGGCATAAGGACTGCTTCACTTGCAGCCAGTGCAAGAAAGTGATTGGATCCGGGAGCTTCTTCCCCAAGGGTGATGACTTCTACTGCGTCTCCTGCCATGAGAACAAGTTTGCCAAGACCTGTGCTAAGTGCAAGAACGTAAGTGCTGCCTCTCTGCATAGGCAATGCCAGAACTCGCTGTCCCGTGCCTTGTGGAAGCCAGGAGAGCACAGCAGGAGGCAGATGTACCAATGCTGATGTTCCTTCCTTGAGATACTGGCGCAAGCAGCTGGTGGTGTAATGCTGTGTGAACTAATGGTTCTTGTGCAGAGCAGTATCTGAGCAGGGATGGGGCAGTCACAGCTTCTCTGGGCACCCTGTGCCAGCGCTCAGCACCCTCACAGGGAAGAGCTTCTGCCCAAGAGCTCATCTCAGTCTCCCCTCTGGCAGTTAAAGCCATTTCCCTGTCCTGTCCCTGCAGGCCCTTGGCCAAAGCCCCTCTCCAGGTTTCCTGGAGCCCCTTTAGGTATTGGAAGACTGCAGGATTTCAGGCAAAGGAACCAAGTGTGCTGCACCACTTAACTTTCATGAAACCCCTCCAGCGCCATCTCTCTTCCTCCCTGCCACTTCTAAACCCATCCCTGTTCTTTGCCCCCTAGCCCATCACTTCTGGAGGCCTCACTTACCAGGAACAGCCTTGGCATTCCGAGTGTTTCATTTGCTCCAACTGCAAGAAGCAACTGGGTGGGAAGCGCTTCACGGCCGTAGAGGATGAGTTCTACTGTGTTGAATGCTACAAGGAATGTGTTGCCAAGAAGTGCGCTGGCTGCAAGAATCCTATCACAGGTACGTTGGAGTAAATGCAGCTTGAGGGCAGTGGGTGCTTGAGGTTGGAACAGGGATTGCTCAGGCCTGTTCACACCAGAAGCAGGTCCAGTATCCCAAGCCCAATCCCAGCAATTCACATGAGATCTAATGATAAGCCATGTGCTCTTGCTGGATGGAATCTGAGTTGGTAACTGAGCTCTTTACCCTCTGTATGCCTCAACTTCACCTCCTTCAGAACTTCCCCATGTAGAACTGTTCCATCTGTGTCAGTCTGGGAACCTTATGTCTACAAATGCAGTGTTTTACTGCTCCAGAGTGACACTTGCTTCACTTCCCATGTATTTTACTGGATTACAAAGCTCAGCCCTGAAATGTGGGGCTGCCTCTCCTGTCAGTCCCATGAGACTTACGTTCCAGCCTGAGCCCATACCACCCAAGCAGGATGCTCAGCCCAACAGCTCTTTGCTCGGTAAATCCTTCCTTCAGCTTGACCATTCCCTGCAGAAAGGATCCGAGGAGACAAGCTCATTGCAGAAATGAACCACACAAATCTTAAGCTACTGAGAGCAGTGATACTGAGCAGCCAACAGCACACTTCCAGTGCAGGTCTGGCTACTATTTTAGGCACACAAATACAGCTTGTGAGACTGCAGGAGCATGGGATGCAGTTAGAATGGGAGTTGCTGCTTGGTGGGCGACCCCAGCCACGGGAACAGCTACTATCGCCGTCCTATAATTGTTTTCTCTCCTAGCAGGATTTGGAAGAGGAACCAGTGTGGTTAACTACGAAGATGAGTCCTGGCACGATTACTGTTTCAAGTGCACAAAGTGTGCCCGTGGCTTGGCCAACAAGCGCTTTGTTCGCCATAACGGAAAGATTTACTGTGCTGAGTGTCCCAAACGACTGTAAGGAGCAGACTAGAGCAGAGTTTAGAGCCCTGCTTTCCAAACCAGGCCTGGGAAAGGAGGTTTTTGCATGTTAAGCATTTAAACGTTTTCCATTTTAGTATAAAAACTAAAGTAGCCTCAATAGACTGGGTTTGACTTTTGAAGCTCCTGCAGTATAGAAGCACGTAGTGCTGCAAAGCTCTAACCTTGTTTCTAACTAACTCGTAGTGTGAAGACTTGAAATGCTGTTAGATTTAGCAGTCCCCACACTACATAACCTGTGTGTGGCTTAAACTAAAACAAAAGCTGGTTTTAAAGTTGCCTGCTGAATGTTTAAGCTTGGCACTGAAATGAAGTGGGTTTGACAAGGCATGCAGTTCAGAAACAGAGATGTAAAGGTTGCACCTTGGCTCAGAGATGATGATTATGATGCTTTTACAAGTACATGACATACATGCATTAATACATTATATACATCACGTCATTAATAGCAGATCAATAATGAACCCCTTAGCTTAGCAACTGGAGCAAACTGCAGCACGTGTACGGAATGGCTTCACCTTACATATAATGATGTTCTGGCAGTATGATTTAGCTGTAGTTAAGTTTCCATCGACTTTAGTCTTGCTTTCTGCATGGTTTGCCCCCAAGTTTTACTCCTCAGCTTTTTTATATCCTTGTTTAAATGAGGCTGTCCAGCTACAATTATTAATCCATTAACAAGAAGGAAATCTTTACACCAAAATGCACATGCAGTTAAGAAATGCCTTTCAAACAGCTCAGACAACGATAGCTCTCCTATCAGTGTATGGTTTATGATTTAATAAACATGAGACTTGTGCCTGCTTGGAGTACTGCAGTCTGGAAAACCGGTTTTTCACTTACACAATTGACACCTCTTGGGGCTGAGCTACTGAAATCAAGTCTCATGCATTGATACTGGCAAAGTCAAGAGTCAGCTGTTGTGCCATAGCACCCTTAAAGAGCTGAGAACCAAAGCACTGATTTCCATACACTTATCTTTCAAAAATATAACTGACACTGGACCATCTGCCAGGAACAGCCTGTGTGAAAAGGCCCTTTGGAGAACATATGTGCTGGGACTGTCAAGGCACAGATCTACTACCCTTCTACTACCCTTCAACACTGAATAAGGTTGAGGGTTTTTCCACAGTAATGAAATACATTAATACTTATCAACTGGACGCTGCTCCAGTTCTTCATCCCCTTTTGTTCACAAGCCCCTACCAGAAACAAAGAGTCCTTGCAAGAAAACACAAGGCAGAACCTTGCTGTATTCTTGATGCTCACTGCTGGACAAACAGCCTTAAGTGTTGGTGCTGCAAGTGAAAAACAAGTTAAAGAATTCAAGTTATGACCATACCCCTCAGCATGTACAAACACGGCAAGGCCCAGAGGTGTTTGTTAGGACAAATAACTTCCCGACCACACAAACACAATCACCAAAGAGGCTACTGCTAGTTCTGGGACTCTGCAGTGTGGAGTATTTACCAGAGCACATCCCAAGGCAGGGATTGGAGACTCCTAGTCAGGTACCATTTAGCATTACAGAAATAAAGCACTGTTCAACTGCAAAGTTTATTTAACAGTGTGCACGTATTTACACAGAGCTGTAACAGACAACAAACAGTATCGGCACAGAGGAAAAATCCCAGCATCTTTGTTGTTAGAATGATTGTCTCTGCCAGAGGAAACGGCTATCATACAAAAATACATCTGTCCTTTTACCTAAGGCACTGCTCTAAAGACTAAAACAGTTCTACTGCATTCAGAGTAGCAAAGAGAGAGTAAGAAGGCTCAGTGAGGGCTTCCCATTGCAACTGCAACATCAAATGTGTTGAGTTCCAGCGAAACCATTTGTGTTTCACCACTGCAAGCACAGCTGCCTCTTGGCTGTTTCATGGGAACTGAAGGATCAGCCCACGGGTTAGAGCAGGATTTGAGACAGCTATTCTGGAATCACTTATCCAGCATCTCTCTTACAGGAACAAGGCTGCATTCTTACTGTTCGTAGCAATTTGTCAGGAGATGCTTAGTCAATCTCTTCATGCTGTAAAAAAGCAGCCCAGCTGAGGTTCAACATTATTCAATGCAGGCTTTAGGGCAAGGGACATACATTTGCTTGCAGCCACTGTTACAAAGCTAGAACAGGAACACATCAAACAACTAACGTGGACAAAACATGACTTCAGTGGTCTAATACTGTTATGTACACAATAAAATAATACTTCCATAAGTGTAGATAAATAAGGAATTCAAAAGGAAACAGTTTTAAAAGCAGGACATGTTAAACTGCGCGATGACAGACATCTCTAGGTACTCAATGTAATACATTAGTGCACATGCTGTAAAATGTACTGATGTTTGCCAAGAGACTAAAACATATTAGTGATGGCCCAACAGTACATTTGGAAACTGCCAATATTTTCACACTAGGAAATAAGGAATTCTGCATCTCCATTCAAAACTGAAGATATTTAGTTCTGCAGTTTTAAACAGCACCTGAACTAATGAGGAACAACATTGTTCCAGGATGCTACAAAGAGAGTTCAGCTTTAACCACACACTGAATGAGTCTTACTTCATCAAGTGCCAGGTCAGGGAGATGCAAAAGGCGGCCAGGATCGAAGTAGAGAGCCTCCAGTGGCACACTGGTGTACATGATAGGAAAACTAAACCAGAGACAGGTTACTGTGAAGGGAAACAAGTGGTACTGGAACAAGGGAATCTCTCAAACACTTAGCTAAATGAATGGAAAAGGAACATCAGCATGAGTTTCCCTGAACTGCTTCAAGGTGCAAAGCAGAGGTTTGGCATCTCTCTCCCTGGTGGTTTTTGTATGGTTTTGCAAACTTGAAGTTGGATAAAGGTAAACAAGCAGCTTTTCAAAACAAGGCCTTCGGTACTTGGTAAAACACTGGTTACTGAAGTGCAATCAGCTTAGTTCCAGGTCTCTAGTGTGTGTTCACAGTTCTGTCCAAAGAGCAAAGAGAAAAAAGCATTTAACCATCATAACTGTGTGCACGCCATGTGGTCTGTCAGCACTGGTACAGGCTACAGCCAGGCAGTGAGCACTGAGCCCCTTGGTTACTTACAGCTCAAAACCAGTGCAGTAGCTTCTCCTTCTCTACGTATGCATTATGTATTAAGCAACATCATGTCTAACCAGTTTCAAGTTCACCATTAAAAGGAAACGCTTTCTTTACTAAGAAGTTAATGGCTGATCAGAACAAAACGCCACCAGCAGCATCACACTGAATCCAGTTAGCTGTGGCCTCAAGGGAAGTCTCACTAAGGCTGTGCCCATGGGACGACAAGACGCAGAGTGACAGAGGAGACTCAGGAAACAGTTCAGGCTAGAAAAGTGCTACACTTTAATCAGAGCCAGAGCTACACATCACTGAAAGAAAACGTGGAGAGCAAGTCTTGCTTCTTCAGCTACCGTTCATTTCACACAGTCATTTCTCTCCTGGAAAGAGATCTCCTGCTGTGATCATGTCCATTTGGGCTTTAGCTCCAACACCAGACAAGTTTAGTCCTACACGAACTAGCTTGCTGAAGCCTCTCTGACATGCTATGCTGTACTGCATCAGGGTTTGGCTTCTCAAGCACATGTGCCATCAGATGCAGCCCTGCTTCTTTCAGGAAAATCCAGAATATTGTGCGTGCAGCTTTACTGCTCCTCCCAAAACGTAACACAACCGTCTGTGGAGTTTAAGGTTGGTGTTACCCCAGTGAAGGGAAAGGCTATTCTACAGTAAGTAGAAAGGACAGTTAATACCTTGCCAGGGGCCTTTTTGCTGCAGGTCAGCATCATGAAGTTGCAGAACATGGCTAGGAGGGGAAAGGTCTTGTCTGTAGAGTTACATCAGACACCTTTCAAACTGTTAGCATCTTCAAAAGTAACATGTGCCATTTAAGATATCTTAGAAGCAGCCTAAAATGCAACAGATGGGCTTGAGTGCTGGTAGGAGATACAGGAGCTCCACAGGGGCTCAGCTGTGTCTTTGGAAGAGCCTTAACAATGGGCCTTAGTCGCTGTCTAGACCAAGTCCCTAAAAAGGCATCAGTTGGTGACTCCTTTTGACAGGATTCCAGTCACAAGCACTAAAAAAAGAGTTTTCCCTCCAGTCTACACAGTGGAAAAAGTGCATCGAAAATAGGAAGCTGTAGTTAAGGCAAGGAGAGTAAAAAGCGAGGAAGTTAATTACCTAGCCAGAGGAAGAGAGAGACAGGGAAGTCAGCTTGGATTACCTGATGAAGCATCTATAGGTTTGGTCAATGAATTCACTGCACCATCTTCCTCAAAAGCCAATCTGGGACTAGAAGGTATTGTAGCAGCATCATTCAAGTTTTGCTTACAGCTACCAGCAGAGATGCTGTCCGAGCTCAGTTTGGGTGACTTGGAATGTACTCCAATGTCAATAAACTCCTCAAAAGTCCATGAACCAGCTTTGCCATTAAGGTTCTGAGTAGCTCCAACTGTATGACCAGCTTTGTTAACACCCAGCTCCACCGAGGCATCCATAACCATTTCTTTTGCAGGATGGCTAGGGAAAAGAAAGAGAAAGGATACTTGTATTATCATCTCTGCATGGTTAACCTTTAAATCGATTACAGGCCAGCCAATAGCAGCCTGCACGCTTTGCAGATCCCTGCATATCCTGAAGGGCAGTCCCAGACAAGCTGCCACACAGGATCTCCCAGTCAAGAGCCAATGGGGAAGAAGGACTCACCAACACAGAGCCCCATTTCACTGTGCTGATATAGCTCACAGGTAAGGCCTGGCTCCAGAAACTTCCTATGAGAAAGCCCTGTACCACTAAACCTCTATTATAATAGTGTGATTTTTGACTTTGCGCTCCAGTTAAGACTTTTTAAAGACAGAACTGAGCCTCAGAGGAAAATTTAAAAAGGATTCAAAATCTGACCCCAAACCAGAGTGAACCATTTTCACTCATTCTTCAAAAAATCATGAAAATGGCTTTATATTGCATCACTGAAGGAATGAGATTCCTTTATCATCACTTAAAAGAGTTCATAATGTCATTTCTAAATCATTAGCGTTTAGATAAGCAACTGAGCCAAGCATCAGAGGAGAGATTTTCCAGTAGTCAATGGAGATGCTTTATATTCAAAAAGATAGAATTTGGAATAATAAAACCAATTCCAATTAAGGGAGGTTCAGCACAACTGAAGATGTTTTAGAGCTTTCTGTAGGTTATTCTTCCTTTTCAGGTTTGTCCCCTCCCTCTTGTTCAATGCTTTGTTAATGACAGAGAGGTGCAAAATTTGAGGCAAGGCTACAAACACCACATTGGACTTCAACAAAGAAATGTTTGTTGCGTGATGGATAACTGCTCTGGCAGTAAAGCAGCCACCAACATGGACTCACCTGGAATCCTTCAGCTCAGGAACAAGTAGAGACCTCTCATCATTTTTCAAATCACTTCCATTCATAAACACTTCACTGGCCTTCAGCTCTTGCTCCTCACACTCTGCAGAGATCAAGCTACGTGCAGTCTCTAAGCAATCCTCTGCCTCCCTCTTGACTTCCTGGAGCAGGTAAATGCCATTCAGCTCTCCTGGAAGTGGGGGAAAAACAAAGAAGAGTTAAAAAAGAGCTTCAGGAACAGAATTGCTATTCTACATGAATAAACCACAAGTGCCAAATGACCTTTTCCAGCGAAAATTTGAGGCACTTGGCTTCAACAAGCAGCCTCTAACAACATGAAATTAATTGTCCATCTTTTAAAATACACTTGTATAATGAAAGCTTGCCTCCTGCATTTCACTCCCAAATCACTGTTGCATTTAGTTCTTTTGCCTGTCTCTTGTGGTAGAGAACAGGCAATGATCTACCCTCTGTTCCAGCAGAGCCTCCCTGGCATTGCTGGGATGCGTGTTTCAGATGGCTACAAAGCTATTACACAAGTGACCTTTTAAACATCACCAAGACACTGACAGCCACTTATAACTGGCTCATCAAGTTTCCTTACCTGGTTGATCAGTCTTCTCCAGACCCAGCTCTTCCTCCTCTTCAATATCCTCTCCCTCCATAGCCTCCGAGGCAGACTTCCCTTCGTTCTGCAACTGAATTACCAGAGTGTTACTCGGAATAGCTCACTACCCTCTAGTGTTTCATAGACAATTCAACCAGAGCTCCTGTGCAGGACTAGTCCCAAGGCTAACAGACACCCAGGTCACCCAGCAATACATGCTCTGCTGAGACAGATCCTGCGAAGGAATGTGTGGGACCCACTTCCACCTCCTACCCACCAACTGCTCCCAAGCTCTTTTCCCCTCCTTTCCCCAAGGTGCATGCTAAATTGACTTTCAGCTATATAAAGACCTGGGTCTTTGAATGTCCAGAGAAAACCAGCTACTCCTCAATGTAACATGCACACTTCAACACAAACCTTAGGTCACCACATTAAAATATATCCATTAATAACCAGATTTGCTTAACCAAGCTGCAATTGCTAATGTCAGATCACATTGTTTTATAAGCCTTGAACAAAAATGCAAAGACTTGGTCAGAACAAGCAAAGCAGAAGAATGTGTGCAATGGGAAGCTACTGAAAAGTCCTTTTGGTGAACCAGGACTTTGCACTTCACATGGAAGCCAGTTAGGGTAAGAAAGGAAGACAGGGTACAAAGCAAAGCCTTCTTTGGGAAGTACCTTGGATTCATTTTGATCTGATTTCCGTGTTCTTTTCATTATTTCTTCGATTCTCTATTAAAAGAGGGAAAAGATTCACAATGACACAGAGAGCTTTAGATTTCAGCCTTCAGGGTTCAGTTTTCAATCATACCTTTTCCTATTTCATACATTTACTACTTTATTCCCTCTTTTTAAAGCTCACAAGCCAGAGCTGGCTTTTTTAACAAATCCATGTTACTTCTATTTAAATTCACTTTAACACCTCAGCCACTATTTCAGGCTGAGGAACCTCTCTGTGCTTTCAAAGCAGTTGTACCTTTTTCCTTTCAAGCCTTTCCTGCATATTTTGCTGCATAATTCTCTCTCTTTCCAGCCTTTGTCTTTCAGCCTCTTCTTGAGCTTTCGCTTCAGCTTCTTCTCTCTGAAAATGAAGCAAAAAGATGAGAGCAAGCAACGCACAACTCACTCCCAAGAGTCAAAACCAGAGATTCTGGTTCAACAGAGACAGGAACATCAGACAATCTCTATTTAACGCTCCCATGCACTGGAGCTAAATGCCAACTACCCAGCCACTGCCCTGAAATAGAGATATTGCTATGACATTCAGAAACTCATCTGAAAACAAACATTATGTGCACGGTTGTATTATGAGTATGCAAATGTTCTGAATGTTGTTGAGCAGTAGCTCAACAGGGTTCCAACTATGCTGCGGGAGGAAGATCTGCGACCAAGTGTTCAAGGCCAGGTAGGACAGAGCCTTGGGCGACATGTCTAGTGCGAGGCGTCCCTGCCCAGGGCAGGGATCTTAAGGTCCTTTCCAACTCAAACCATTCTATGATTCGTCTAAGAAGGATAATTTATAAAGTAACAGGACAGTGATTAAACACTAAATGTGGCAAAGCTAACTTAAAATTCTTGGCAGTCAGGTACTGCGACCAAGATACTTGTTGCTGTTCCTTCTACACAGGAAAATCTGTTCCAGTATGGTCAGAAAGAAGATAGAAGCACAGCTAACACCAGATAATTGTTATAAACTTACACATAAGCTTTTACAGAAAGGTTTAGACACGTGTCAATGCCACCCAGCTCTTGAAACACAAAGAATTTCATTGCAGGACTGCTTTAATTTTCAACATTCATCCTAGTTAAAGAAAGTCCACCTGCTGTAAACCAGCTTCCTTCAGTCAGAAGTTAGTAAAGGTACTAGTTGTGGATGACTATTTAGCAACAGGAAAAGCAGAATTGGAAACACTACCCATCTTTCTTTTAAAGGGAGGAGCAAGCCAGATGACTTTTCAGACAGACAATCTCCTTGTAATCCACAGCAGGAAGCTGGTGAAGTGGGCTCAGTACAAACACTCAGTGTGCACCAAATAGCATCCCACATGGCTAAAAACACTTCCCAAATACCTGCTTCTGCCCCACACCTGAATTCATTAAATGCTGAAAGAAATATAAATCAGATCATATACTCTAGAGCACGGAAATGACTTCAAGACATTCTCAAATCTGTCTCAGACAGGATGAACTCTGCTTTACGTCATTCCTGACAGGAGATTTGTCAAAACTGTTCTGTGAAAGAGAATCAAAGCCAACCCCCTCAAAAATGCATCAGCAGCTTGTGTGAGGAGCACAGCTGGAGCCTACAGATAAAGCAGACCTGGTGCTGGAGCTCTGCAAGTTTCTCCTGCTCTTCCTGTTCTTGGCGGATCCTCTCCTCTTCCGCTTGTCTCTGTTGCTCCTCATTAGCCAGTCTCCTCTCTTCCTCCTGCTTGCGGAGCTCCTCCTCCTGTCGTGCTTTTTCCTCGTTTGCTCTCTTGGCCATTTCCTCTTCTCTGATTCTAGTGTTTCCAAGTTACAGGTTACCAAGGGGGTACTTACCTCTTGGAAAGTGTGCAATGTGCACAAGAGAACAGGAAAGTGAAACAGTTCTAAGTTATCCAATCACTAAATACCCGCGCAAGGATACTTGCTGGTGTGGATTTACAAATGCCACCGTCCAGACCGAAGGAGAAAGCAGAGTAACTTGGAAGAAACTATCTCTGAATCCATAAATGGTCTTTGCTGATGAAGTCAAGGCTGCTCCCATAACAGAAGTCTGGCTGAGAACTGGATTAAGCAACGACTACTTAATAACTACCACCAGTGTCCGTGCCACGAATGAAGCTTTTAATCACTGGCAAACACAAATTTAGTTGGATTTCCTGAAAGATAGTTTCTTCCATAGTCTGAATTCCAGAGATACACTGGAGGTGTCCATTGCCTGATCTGGTACAACATCCACAGCAGACTACATGCAAATTTACGACAGCTTTATACCTCTGAGTGAAACACAGACAAAATCTGATGTTGCACCCTGTTCACAGAAGCACTGATTGGCGACTCCTGATCTGGAATGAAGTTAGTCAGCACAAAGCTAAAAATTGCTTTTTAACAACTTCTATGCAGTGAGCCAAACATCCACTGATTTATCTCTTTGAATTACCTGCCTGCAACATTTCTGTTTCAGATTTTGGATCACTAATATGAGATTAAATGTACATCTAACCTCTGCCTGAGTTCGTCAAAGGGAAATTTAATGCAGAGAGGCTGACCACTTCAAGACAAATGCAAACAGAACAAATACCAGTGGTGTAAAAAGCACGTTCTAGTTTTGAAATAAAGGCACCACTGGTGCCTGGAAGGAAAAAGCAGCAGTGATTTGAACAGAGCCTATGCATTACATATATACTGAGATATAGATTAACAATACGCAAAGCAACCTGCCCTATCTCCAACTGTGCTAGCGCCTGTGCCTGAGCTTCAGAAACTGCATGAAGACTTACAGGAACTTAAATTAAAGCTCAGAAAACACACATCTAGGGTGTCCACTCCAACCACATCCCAGCACTGAAAGCATCCCTTCCTTCTCCTGAATTATTACCTTTCCTCTTCCTGTCTCTGAACTCTTTCTTGATCTTCACGCTCTCTTTGCTCCCGTGCCAGACGCCGTTTCTCTGCCAAGATTTTAGCAGCTTCTTCAGCTGTGGTGGTCCCTGCTACTGTTTTGCTACTGGATTCTGCAAAGGTGAAGAGAAACTGATGTTAAAAGAAGCCCCAGAAACATACAATTAAGATGTTATCACTGTGAGATGAGATCTTTCTTTTGGCCACTTCACTTCTCTTTTCAATCAGTGCTCATCACTCAGTGAGTATACCTCATATCTAAAGATTCACAAGAGCCAAAGGGAGTCTTAAAGAGATACAGAACCACAGTATCTCACTGACATATGATAATAACTCGTTTCAACTACACTGATCCAACCATTTTCCAGATGATACAGTTATTCTCCAATTACCACAGTACTTAAAACCATGTTTCTGAAGAGACATATTTATTCTGTAACACTCAAAAACACTTTAAAGAAAACTGAAGAAAATACTGCATTAGGAAATGCACTTCACCGCCTTCTGATAAAAGAGAACACACATGACCCTAAAGAGCAAATATTTTTTTCTCTGGTTCTGTAACATTACCATTCATGCCTTCATATTCATAGAGTATCCTAGGGTGCAAATAATCACCATTTCATCTGGCCCTGAAGGCACTGGGTAATGACTTCAGTAATACCACAGTTCTACACGTTTTAGCAACAAATCAACTCCCAGTTTACATGGAGATTGAAAGAGCTCCAACCACCAGGTTAGCAGCTATTTGCATAGGCCTGCAGTTTACATTTCATCTTGTCCCGCCTGGTGTTACAGTGTCTGAACATTAGAGAGACTGTTATAAATTAACATTAGGAAAACAATAAACACACACTCTTGCCATTAGTTGCTCTCAATATATATTGAAAGAACTCTGATTTTTATCAGTTATTTGCACTCTTTAGAAACTGTTTACTGTACAAACTCTATGACTGTGTGTACTGTAACTTAAGAACTCATCTGAATGCCCAGAGAATTAACTTTTGCTGTCAGTAGAGCAAGAGCATCACAACGTTGATGAAGACCTGAATTCCTTAATATTTCACCAATCATCACATACACTTACAAAGCCTTCAAGATGAGGTAATTTTAAAGAACAATGACATCAGGGTTTGATCAGTTATTTTGCTTCTGACCTCAAGGCAAATCATTCAAAACACAATGCCATCATTAGGAACTTTAATACCTGAAAAGCTGCTTAAGCCCCACGGACATGGACACATAATCACTGCCTGCAGCTGTAGGGCATAATTACAGAGTGAACCCTCAGTGGCTGAATCACAGCAGTGTTTTGTGCTTGAACATCACTCCTGCAGCCCTAGGAAAAGCAGGCCAGCACCAATGAGGTACAGACACAGAACTGTTTTCTACCATTCAGATTAATCCAGTGCTGAAAAATCAGCAGCTCCCTGGGCAAAAATACAGTCAGGTTGGTGCAAACAAGAATCAGCCACAAGAGTTCCAAATCTGAACTCAGCCAAAAGGAGTCGTGGTCTTCCTCCCTGAACGGGAAAGGCCATTCCTTTGCAGTTATAAGAACCACCAGCAGGATCTGCCTACTCAGGACTTGCATGTGCTTTTCTTCCCATGTTCTCACCTTCCACTGACATTTAAAGAAGAGAGGTTTCATTTAGTGTTGCCAGTATAACCATGAAGAGACCAAGCAGCCTCTCTCCTCCTCTACCACTTGAGTGTCTTGCCAATTGAGACAAGTCACTTCTTACAGCAGAGGTCATCTTCTATAGTGCACTCACACAGGAACCAATGCAGCAGTCCTGTTTTAACACTACTGCAATCTCAGCTGTATCAAAATTGGCTGACATTATAAATGTCAAGTTTAATCTATTTTCCCCCTCCTCAAAATTGAACCTAAATGAGACAACTCAATACTCAACAAGCAGCACTGAGTTGTTGAGAAGCAAAAGGTTTTAGGCTTTTAGTTAGAGCGTTCTAACATGATAATGATAGCTTGAAATATCTGGTATTGAAAACAGAAGAAAATTAGTCACAACTATTCAGAACAACTCAGATATGGAAAGAACAGGGGGCATAAAGGCAAAAGAAAGGGTAGGAGACCTAAAGTCTGTGGGGAACCTTTCCATTGCATGTTGACTTTTGAAGCTTTATGGACGTTTTCTATATGCTTATTACTTCAATAGTGCCTTCATTTCCAAGCACCCCCTGTACAGTCTGTTTCCACAGGGCAGGATATGGGACTTCCCAATACAACTGCTATCATGCCTTAAGCATTTTATACTCAGCTCTATTTCCTTGGCTCTCAGTCATTTCCAATAAGAATAATTCTTCTCAAAGGACCTTTTAGTGATGGAAGCAGAGACAGGGAAGCAGGCAAGAGAACAATTGTGAAATGTCCTATTAATTGGATGGAGAGAAGATTCCAACATGTTTCAAGGCAAGTCATTTATTCACAATTAACCTAGGAATCATATTCCAAAACCTTCACTACCCCAACACAAAAAAGCAAGGCTCCATGATAGTTTATTACCTATCATCATGCATAAGGTGAGAGCTCACGAAGGAGCACTTCTTATGCTTTTAAGTTGAAACAAGCCTTTTAACTCTGAGAGAAGCTGCGAAAGGCTGTGCCAGAAGTGACAACTGCTCCAAGTCACTGAAAAATAAGAAGTGTTTTACTGCAGAACAGCATATTTCAGTTTGAAGACACAAAATCCAAGACACAGACTTGATTGCTGTCTGTCAGCAACAAGCAATCAAGCTCAGTTTGAAGGAGAAGAGATGGTATGAATGTACAAGTGCACAAAGCTAAAATAAGCTTGAACCTACAGCACCTAGAGACTGATTTGCCACATGCCATTCACGGATGTACTCTGACTTCAGAAGCTGCCTGGAGTATGGTACTGCACCAATCCACAGGGTAAACTGCCTGCACAGGGGTGTAAAGCGAGAATTGGCTTGAAAACTGAAAGCAACTTTTTAAGAACAAAGATTTTTGCTTCACTTGGCAATATTTCAGTGTACCATAACTTTCAAAGAGATAATGAAATCATCTCTACGCTGAAGAACATGCCCGCTATTTCCTTATCTTCTGTGTGTCAAAGAAAAAGAGCTTTGCCAGCCCCAGTATGAATCACTACCAAGATGAGTAGCTTGAGGATTAGCAATAAAATAGTAACAGATAATCTGGGTTAGTACAGTTCCAGAAGTCAGTGTAGAGGAGACAAGGTGGGGCAGCCAAGGAACAAGGATGGGTGTTCTTGTTCCAGACCAACTGGAAGCTACAGAAATAGGACATATTGTTATGGAGGTTTCAACCAACCAATGACACAGATCACAACTGATTTTGCCCCCTCTGAGGCATGCAAGACATTTATCACAGTCATGGAGCACATTGAAGGATGAACAGCCTGGCTGCAAAGGTAAGTGATGTGACATCGAAGACGGATGTGCGACTTCATACAAACAACTACACTGGGCTATGACATCCAGGCTTCCTTCTAGAGGAACACATGCTCAAAGAACTGTACCACAAACGAGTTCTTCAGCTGCCTAACACCACATCCTGAGCAGTGTCAGGAAGAGCCTCACAAATAACAGACAACAGCAGCAGAGGAATGCACAACAGGAATGGACATGCAGTAACATGCAGCAAGCATGTGTTCCCACTTACCTGCTGTCTGAAGGATTTACACCCCCAGTACTGCCCACTGGCTGTAACTTACAGTCCAGAGATCCTTCCTTTTTCTGTTAAGTCTCCCCTAAGTTCTCCAAAGAGAAACCTCATCAGAAGGCTCTCCCAGGTTCTGGTCTGGAGACAATAGATGGCATTCTTCCAGTAAAAGGGACAGCGGCTGTGCTTACTTGTCAAGATGAAGAGGTCTAGGAAACTAATTGCTTATCTGGTGTATGTCTCTCCTTAACCTACCATGATAATCTCTCAGTACGACCTGTGAACTGGCCATTGTTTCCTGAGGCAGCAATGATTATAGCAACCAAGACTGAGGCAGCCTTGTAGCTTTGTGAGAATCAGCTCTGAGCCCGTCATGCACCAGTAGCTGATTTCTCCTCCAAGCAGGTCCTCTACACAAGGAATTGTAAGAACTACCAACTGGACTTTTGCATAGTTAAACCACTGACTTTGCAAACCTAAGCTAGGAGATCCCTCAGCCAGTGTGGCTGAAGTCCAAAGGGCAAACAGAATTTCTGCTCTTCCTTAAGATCACAGTGCAAGCAGTAACATTGGAAGCTCCTGCCTTAAATCTCCAAGTGCTCCAACCACTGCACTAAACCCACACCCAAACATCAACAACCACGTAAACTTATTGTATAAATCATTAGCAATGAACAGCTTCTGCCTTAAAGCATCTTTCCCTCCAGTGCTCTGCCTCACAAGCAAATGATTTCACCAGTCCTAGCTCACAACGGAGATGTCTTGAATAAGGTGTCAGTCATGGAGAAACACTCACCTTCTTTGGTCTTTGTGCTAGCTGCTACCGCATCCCTGTCCACGGCTGGTGAAACACCTTGCTCTTGTCCTGCTCCTTCTGTGCTCTTATCCTTTGGTTTGCTCTCAGCTTCAGTTTTCTTTTTGGTAATGTTCATAACACCAGGTGTGAGAGGTGGACGTTGGACGGGTGCTGATCTAGAGACTGGACTAGGAGAGGGTGGCCGCTGTTTTGACACGCCAGGGGAAGGTGGGCGAGTCTTCTGCCTGTTGAAATAAGCAGTACTTTTCAGGGCTAACACACAGCTGAGGACAGGAGTCTACTTTGGTTAGTTTACATACTTATCTCACTTCTAAATGTAAATCCACCCAAAACTATTGGTGCCTTCCTCACAAAACTCATATACAGGGTTCCAAAATACCCTGGGCACCCAGCCTCACTATTCGTGGGCCAAGATCAAATCAGGTTTGCAAGCCCTGACATCCATTAACTCCACATCACCCTGTGATTCCACTTCAAAAACCTTCCTACACTGACAGAGGCAGACGAGTCTATTCAGAAGCTTACATGCTTCCCGTTGCTTTTAGTGCACATACCAGACAGAAAACCAGGGTGGATGCTGTCTGCACAGAAGAGACAAAGGTTCAAGTAAGAGCTGCAGCCCTACTGCGGAAAAGAGAAATGGGACCAAAAATGAGGTGCTCATGTGTATTGGTCATCCACATTCTAACAGCACAGCTGTCTTGAGACAGGAAGCATCCTTCCTTTTGTTCTGAATAAAAGGAGATATTGAACCTGGATGCATACCTAACTGTAGAAGGTGATGGAGGACGCTTCACCAGATTAGCAGGAGAAGGGGATCTTCTTCGAGCAGACACAGATGGCGAGGGAGGGCGTCTTAAACCAGAACCTGGAGATGGTTTGTCTGTCTCTGATTTCTAAGGTGACACATCAAAACAGTGCTCACTCTCTAGTGCACAGTACAGTGGAGTTGCTACCCCCAAACCCATACAACTTCTCAACAAGATGTACTTTACATTTTCTTTATGTCCGAAAGCACAGACCCAGTCAACATGTTACCTAAATTAAACTCTGGGAGCCATAAGAAGCACACAATATGCTTTAGGATACCAAAGATATCAAGGACCATAAAATCCCAACTTGATTTCAATACTGCGGTTTTTTAAGTCATAGAATCCCATTCTGGTTTGGGTTGGAAGGGACCTCACGGCTCCAGTCCCAACCCCTGCCCCGGGCAGGGACACCTTCCATAGAGCAGTGCTCCAAGCCCCTGTGTCCAACCTGGTCTTGAGCACTGCAGGGATGGGGCAGCCACAGCTTCTCTGGGCACCCTG
>JANRGW010028809.1:1801-32759 GCA_024733675.1 Psilopsiagon aymara
GGTTTAGTGTGAGGTGTCCCTGCCCATGGCAGGGGAGTTGGAACTAGATGATCTTAAGGTCCTTTCCAACCCTAACTCTTCTAGGATTCTATGTTATAGTTTGTTTTTTAATGTGAGTAATGCACATATGTCAACCTAAATTGTCTTAGCACTGCGAAGTCTTTTTAATGAAAAAAAAAAAAAAAAAAGAAAAAGAGTTGTGTTTTGTTCGGTTGATTTTTGTTTGTTTGCTTGTTTTTAAATTAAAGATTTTGAGGTTTTAATGCCATTTAATGTTCTGCAGCCAAAAGAGTCAGTATTGTCTTATAGGTGGCTTATAAAATCTGGGGAATGCTGACTGTAAGCTACAGAATCAGAACGTTTATTCATAAACTTTTACTAATGCAGAGAGAGATAATTTTAAAATCTGTAAAGAAAACTGAGCCTTCTTAAATGTTGCTATTTATTTGTAGAGGCATGATATGGATGGGGATTCTCTTTTATGTTAGATTTTTGTCTCTGTAGATGTGCATGCTGTAATCAATGCTTGAAGAAACAGCATTGATTACTTATTCCTTCTACTTACTGTTTTACTTTCTCCTACTAGCTGAGATATGTACCATTGCTTCTAGCCAGATGTGCACAGTTGCATTGCAAGAAAAGCTCTGTGCAGCCATTAGTATGAATTTTGTGTTTGACAGCTTGTGTTTGCCTGAGGGTTCTATCATCAGTCTACTTCGGTGAATTTCCTTCAGCTTCTATTCCTTGTACCAGCATTGGATACAATTTCTGTGTCATGAAATAGCTGCTGTGGACTGGTATCAAGACAATATGAGAAGAGCTGTGAAAAAATAAAGTAACAAAACATGAAGTTGTTTATTAGCTTGATTTTCAGATTATTATCAGAGAAAGAGAGAGAAAACTCACTTCACTTTACAAGTGTGGGAGCCAAGGTGAGATGCAAGCAAAGTTGGACTCTATTCCATATAATAGCTTTTGGTACAGCTCTTGGGCTATCCTTTAGTCTTCTCCATTCCACCTTTGATCTCCCAGTCTGGTTTTGGAGATGGTTAATTATCTATTCTCTTAGATAGTCCTGCTAAGTCTAAGTAACTTGTTTTGACTGTCTTACTCAGGCTGCTCAGCAAGTCCCTACTGTTGCTCATTTCTTTTATCTGCCTTCATGCATTGCATGAGATGATGGTGGGTATTACAACTTTTCTTGCATACAGCCAAAGTTCAACCTAGTATAGCACTGATTTACTTTGGACTAAAATATCCTTTCACAGATCGTAGTTTATGCAATTCAGTTGCCATCAACCTTGTATGTGTTAAGTCACAGATAGAATTAGGAGCTTGTTAAGAGGTCCTAGACTTTCTCAGAGTGATTCAATATTGTAGATTCATTATATGCTGCTCAACTGTCTCCACTTGTAAAAATTAAGAATTCTGCTTTTGAATAGTAACATATTCTAGCTGACATTGTTTTTATGCTCCATCAGGAATATGTTTTAATGTGGGAAAAAAGTCATCAGCAGAAACTTATGTTCAGAAATGTAACTTGCTTTCTTGACTGTACTGGTATGCCATTGTTTCGTTCTGCTGACTATCTTGCCTTACTGCTACTTTGGAATAAGTGTTTGTCTTTTGATCATGCTTTTTTTTAAATAGTCTGATCACTGATGATGGCAGAGAACTACCAAGACATCAGGGAACGATATGGATGCAATATTCTGCTGTAGCAAATGACTATTTCATTGCCACAGGTGAAATAAAAAACCTTATTCTTTGGCTGCTTAATAGCTTGAGATTTATAGTTTTATGTCCTTCATCCTTACATTGGTCATGCCTTATATGTATATAACTTGTTGCCATTTCCAGTCCTGGATCAGCCCAAAACCTTTGCTGTGGTACAGTAATTGTTGTCTAAATGTCTGTCTCCATTTATGGAGTAAAGTTTACAGTTGTCTGTTGGGCGAGGAAATTGTTCCATGACAACTGATCATGTAGCTATTAAATTTTAGAGAAGAATTTTAATCCTGGTAGGAAGCAGCCATTAATAGCAATTCTTTTAAGACTTATGAAGCCTTTAAACACTGATCATTAATTTCCCTTTATTGTATTCTAATTAAAGAAGAACTTAGCGTAAAGCCTTTTCATTCCTTCTTGAACAGTTCATCACTAGATAGTTAGCCCTGGCAAGAGAAGCTAATATAGAAAGGATGCTGGTTTGTCATACAGCAGTTCTGGGTTAGAGAGTTCTTATCTTCGCTTGTTTGTTCCTGCCTCTGTTGTACAGCTTGCTGTTTTACAGGTATAATAAAACAAGTTTTTTGTGCAGAACTGGCAGGGACTGAATTAGGACATCTATGAGAATGAAGAATAGTCTCTTTATATTAATCAGACCTCCTCTTTAATTTTCAGTTCAGCTTTACATTTTTATTGGCACAAGGTAAGGAGGGACAATGCTACAGAATCTGTAACTGCAGGTAGGAGAAAACCATTCATACACTGGCGATGCTGCCAAAATCCTTGTGAAACGTCTCCCCTTAGTTATCTTTTCATCACACAATTGAGAGAGTTGGGATTGCAGGCCTTAAAAAGAAAAATATAAACAAAAGAGACTTTGTGTTGTTTTCATGTCATCTGATTAAGTCCAGAACATCCCACTGAAATCGCTCTAAACACTGTCAAAGTCTGCTTTGTTTGGGTGTTAGGCTGCTCATTTTCGGAGTTCATAATGTTTCTGCTAAAAAAGTCTGTTTGAGTTTGCATCCTGTTATAAAACAAAATAAAAACTATGTGCTTCAAGGTTCAAATTTAGATTGCTGCTAAGTGATTCTTATGTAGTTTTCTTTCATTCTATTAACTTTAAGTGATTCTTATGTAGTTTTCTTTCATTCTATTAACTTTCTTTCATTCTATTAACTTTAATTTCTTAAAGTGTATGAGTTTATTTTTTAATATATCTGGAAAGCAATGTAGAGACAAAAGCCTAAGTCTTGGGATAGAAAACCTGAGCATTTCTTAGTCTTGGAATACGATACGAGTTCATCACTGCCATTGATACTGCTGCCAACCGCTGACATTTGCTAGCTATATAACAGCCAACTAGAGTACAATAGATCATAACATTGGTGGGGACTACCATAAAAATGCCAAACATGGTTTTAAATATTAATCACACTACCCGTGTATGGAAGTAGCTGATCTTGAAAAATGTACTGCTCAGTTGAAAATACATTAAGACATTCTCATACTGGAATTACAATAGCTTGACTAAAATGGCATGTTAATGGAAACCTTTTGTTGACAGTCATGGTGGTTTATCTTTTGGAGGTGATTTTTCCTTTTAATCCAGTTCTTGGTGGTAGTTAATTGGGAATGCAATTGATACTATTGAAAATGATATCTTAGTTTAAAAATTCTTGCACAGTATTGGTGCCATTTTTAGACTGAAAAAAAAACAAAACCAAAAAACCTTGCACTTAATCTTTGTGCAATTCCATTATTGAACATATGTTGGATTTAAAATCACTGATTTTCTTTTTTTATTTTTTTTTTTATGAGAAGTTTGAGTAAGATACCAAATGACTGCTTTGAAAGGGGTTCTAGTAATGTTACACTTGATGGGACAGAATGTTTCCAATGCTGCTTTAATGCATGCAGGAAATTTCCATCGATTGATCTTTTTTATATGCATGAAGGAAGAAGCTTTTTTTACTTTTGTGGCCTGCTGCTTGGCCCCAGCGCTGGGAAGAAGCAGAGAAGTGAGGTTCTAGACACAGTTGCACAGTGCACATAGTTGCAGATTTCTTAAATTGCTGTCTTATATGTGCTGTGTTACCTTTTAAAAAAACTTAAAACAATCTCCAACAATGTGCTGTCTGAGTGTTGGGACAGTGGTGGGCATCTGAAGCGAGAGGAAGTGGTAATAGGAGCAATGATACAGAATATGTGGTATTCTATTGCTATCAAAACTGATCGACAGCTTAGTATTTCTGCCACATACTTACCATAGCCAAAAAAGGTTTGAATTTTCTCAGTTTGAGAGTAGTAGTGTAAATTCACAGACCCATTGTAATTTCTTATTTTCTTAAATAAATGTGCTTTAAATGTGGTTATTGCAAGGTGGGTTTAATTACTACTTACGTAATGTAGTCACTGAACATTAAAGATATGCTTATTAACTCACAGGGACTATTAAGCAAGTGGAACTGCTCTTGTAAAGCTAGCTATGGTGAAATGTTACAATGACTTCAGAGGAAGTTAAAAAATATATGCTTGTGTTTCTGAAGGTTACAAATTGCTGCTATTTCGCTATGAACATCCATGTAGATACACAAGATAACATCAGAATTAAGGAGAAAGACAATGATTTATTCTTATTTATATGTTATGCGTCTTGAAGGAAAGAAATAGAATCTGAAAATAAAGGACTGGGGCCATCATTACAATTGCTAGCATTGTCTGATGATTCAATGTTTCTATGTTCTTGCTGGCAAGCTAGCTGATATGTAGATTTCCTTGTTACAGCTCTGTTATCTTTAATTGTACTTTTTGGTTTGTTGTGAAATTGTGTGGGAGATCCACCCAATTGCTAATAAAGACAGTCAAACAGCTATTGCTATCTGAGAAGAGCTAAAGGGAGTAAAATAATTCTCCCTGAAATTGCAGTTTCAATTCCTGTGCTGTGTGAGCACTGTTAAGTGAATTTTGTTCTCCCAATCTTAGAGCAGAATTACATGTTGCAGAGTCTACTGAGGAATAGAAGTGGGTGTTTTAGTCTTTTCTGAAAAATGTTATGTTTAAGGCACAACAGCTGGGTGACCTGAACTTGAAAGTGCAGTGATTCATAGCATGCTTTAGTTCTTGACTAGCTTACTGTATGCTTTTGGACCTCAGCATTCCTTAAGGCTTTTATTTACAAAAAAAGACATGCTAAGCCAGGGTGTTCTTAGGCAAGTAGGGGAAAGCTCTGTGACCAGTTGTATGCCTGCTCTGTTTCATTTATAGCTAAGTAAGTATTGCTCTTGTCATTCCTGTTTGTAACTAGTGTATTCTATTACCTGAAATCTGAATACTCTTTTCTTGGCAAATCAACCAAAATATGAGTAGATGTTACAGATGTTTGTTAATACTTTTTTTTTTTTTCCTCAAGATTGGTGTAACTCTGCAGGAAGTGAATTATTTACTTAGATACTGATATGTGATGATTTGCAACCATTGGAAATGGGTGAAGAAAGGCTAAGATCCAAAGATGTTTATAGATACCTGAGATATTATTAAAATTGCAGGCTGTGGGTGATCCCTTTCTTTGGGAATAAAGCATCAGTAGGGAACATCATGAAAAAAGTACAAAGGAATAAATAAATGAACTGCAGCAGAATGTTTGCTAATTTCTGTAGATGTGCACGTTTTAAGTGTGTGCTAATTAAGTGCTTTGGTAAAGCCAAAAAGATTCTAAGTTTTTAATTTGTTTTGGAAGAAATCAATAGAATTGGAAGGGTATAAATTGTTTTGTTATGTGGTGGTAATCAAATTCAGGCACGGCAGTAAATAAATTGACTTTTTAGGTGAATTAGGACCTTAAATTCTGTTCTCAAAAGCGGTATAAACAACTTCAACAAAAGTTGGTGCTTCTAAAGTGTCTGCAACTTTGCTACTAAATGAGAAAATCAAATACATCAGACTTCCTTTGCTTTGAATATGTTGATTTTTTCCCACCTAAAACTTGGATCAATAAAGAATGAAATTACTCTTTCTTTTCTTACAGCAATTCATAATCACCTGTTGTCCATTTCCTATTTCAAAATGGATTCTGCAATTTGTAGTAAATATAAAAAAGGCAACAGTATACTTTAAAAATGGTGTTTTCTTGCACTACAACACACTTTTCTCTCCACATGATGGCCTTCATTTCAAGTACAGTGTGTAGATTTCTTAATTTCAAAGATTCAAGGCTGCATCTCAATGGCTATAATTGTTATGGTACTTTAGGGATGGGAATATTTGAACTGGTGTTATGAAATATCAGAAAATAAAAATCTTCAGTTAATTTGAACACTGAATTTGTTTCTGCTGACATTATCGTCTACATGAACATTTTGTCAATGGCAGCATAAGAATTAGCCGAAATTACATTCTAAAGTACTTCAGCGAAGTGAAAAGATGAGCTTATGCTTTCCTGTTCCAATAATACCTCATTCTATGGAAAGAGGTGAATCGTACAAGTGTTCATTGCAAAACCATTTTTCTGTAGATGATTATGCACAGTTAAACATGAATAAGCACATACAGATTTAAAACCCAAATTGTTTCATGTTTGCAGTAAAACAAGATGCTTAAAACTCAGGATATATGTTTTCAGCTGTTCCACTAAAACATGGCTCAGTGTCAGTATGCTATATCATCATAAGGGTTGTGGGTAGACAGGTTAGAGAATAACTGCTCTTAAACTATTAAAATTAATGGTCTTCACCATTATCCTGACTCAGGATCAGTTCTGGATAATATGGAAGCTGTTAATATTAAGGAAAATCATTACATGATTAATTTCTAAGAGGAGAAATATTAATGAATGTCATCAAATGTCTTGAGAACATGAAATGTGTGAAATATCTGTATTATATAATTTTGCCACCAAGTGATCCATCTACATTTATGTCTCTCCAGTTTAGAGACAAGGATGTCATGTTGCACAAGTCCAGGTAGATGACGTCAACTGTTTTGTCCCTATCCATCAGTCCTGTAGCCCCATCATAGAAGGCCGCCAAATAGGTCAGACAGGATTTCCCCTTAGTGAAGCCATGTTGGCTGTCAACATCTGCCTTGTAGCTTTTCAACACCTTGTTTGTGTTCATGTGTCTTAGCACATTTTCCAGGGCAATCTGCTCCAAGTTGGAGCTACTCTCCTGTCTGTCCGACCTGTTTTTCCTAAAGAGCCCATAACTTTCCATTCCAACACTCCAGTCATAGGATCCATCCCACCATGTTTCCGAGGTGCCAATAAAACTATCTAAAATACCCATAAATGTAAAACTACATAAACCTGTACTAAAATCTTTGTAGAGAGTAGCAGCACTTGACTAATGATATTCTTGGGATGGAATTAGAATATCTTTATTCAATGGTAAAAATAACTTGGACAATATTGTAGGTTGTTCCCTGGGAACAAGAAATAGTAATTTTATGTATAAGCATCTCATAAGTTCCAATGTGAGAAGCTAATAGAAAGGCTGGTATACTGGAAACTATGGCCTGTAGAGAATCTTTTATCTCTGTTTAGTCTGTGGTAAAGTGATACAATTGTGGAGAATAAGGCACGCACCCCGTTTCTGGTTAGGAAACAAAATCATTTATTTCCTGAAGGTCCAGGGTTGATATAGGCTATACAAAGTCCCCATGTGTATGAGTGGCTAATACAATTGGTTAGCTGACACCACCCACGTGGGTACTTTCGTTTCTTCACTGGTTGATATCTTGCTCACCAGTTGCTTTGATTGAATGCTTCTTTCTTCCTTCTTATCTTGCCGAGCTCTCCCTGCAATACTCCCCAAAACTTTCCCAGCAGCATTTCTCTGCTATCTCAAAGTTCTCCCAGCAGCTGGTCTAGCTGAGAAATCCTTCACATCAAGGTTCATTACACCCACATACAATGATGACTGACTTTCAATTCCCACACTTTCCTTTCCTGGCATCAACAAGTTTTTGTTCACTACCAAACTTGCAAGTCAGGCAGACTATACTTTCAAACCGAGAAGTCCTGTTATGGGGCTATTTGAAAACTATTCTGACAGCTGTAAGCATGTGTAGATCACTGTTTGCATTTTCTTCATCTTTTCCTTTGTACTTTGACTCTTGTGATTAAGTTGTCTGAAGCAAGTTGGCAATAGTTTTCTTGCCAGATCATGAGTACACATACATATCTGTACTTATATTCATGATACGCTTACGACATATTCTTGCACCAGCAAATATATTTTCTGTTAGAGTAATTCATCTACATTGAGTAGGGCTTCAGCTTAAAAGTTGTGTAGGACTACGATTATTGTGGAAGTCCATCACCTTAAAATAAAACTTTCGCTAATTAAATACTAACTTACACTGAATACCTGTTAAATAACAATATAAAAAAATTCGTCAGGTTAAAAGAAAAGCATTGGAGAGAAAGTTAAGTTGTAAATTGATCTTGCAAATTTACATGAAATGTTTTGAAAAGTCTGAAATAGCATGCCAGTTTACTGTATGAAAGGCTGTGTCATATTTCCTTATAGAAACAGATTCCCACCCTATTTCTTGAGGCATGTTATAAGTTCTTTATTTATCCAGCCACTAGTTAGCATTCCTATGGTTGTTTTTCCTGTCTCTTCATAGTATTTAAGAGGTAAGGTGTGACTCTTTGTTGTCCTCTTTTAATTTGCTTGTGGGTACAGTATACAATGAAGCTCTAGGGGAAACCAAACAAAAAATTAAAACCCTGTTTGTTATTAGCATTTCTTGACTGTGTTTCTATGTTTCCTTTCTCTTTTGTAATAAGATCCTCAGAGCAGATGCAGTTTCTTTTTGAAGTGCTCTCACCATATTCTGAGAATACTCACGAATAATTCTTGATTGCTGGAAGTATTAGTAGACCTTAGTGTTCCAGTAGACTAGCCAGGAAAACCGAATACAGCAGACTAGGCTAGAGTGTGATAGCTGTTTTGTTTAATATACTGTTTTTAATAGAAAGATAAAAGTGTTGGATAGTTAAACATTTTGAAAATTAAGAAATGCTAACAGTGTAATTTAATGCAGTTTTGGATTAGCTCTTTAACAAGTTTAACTGTAGGTCTCTAACATTATACAAAGCAGAACCCTGTGTAACAGTGTGTGTTTGTCTAATCAATTTAGACTCAGTGAATACCACTGTTTATTGTGAGAGTTAATTCAGCCTTGTGTAAATTACTGTTAGGATAATGGTCTGATTTCTTTTCTAATGAAGTCTAATTACATGTTAAACTCTTCAATGCCTAAATATTTTTGACTTCCGTCAGAAGTGGTGTTATCTTAGATGATTTTCCCTGGCATAATGAGGAAGGTATGAAAGCATGAAGTATTACCATAGAAATTTTTGATAGTTTAGGTGTTATTGGGAGGCTTGTAGGATAAAATTGATGACACCCATGGTTTTGCTTGTTTCAAAGCACACAAACCCCAGTTTTGTTTCTGTGTTAAAACAATTGCCTACTCTATTTTCTGGATATTTCCTTTGGAGCCTTCCCTGGAGAAATTTACACTGCTCCCTACTTTCAACTTTTCTGCTGGAATTAGTAAAGTCTGTCTAAGTACCTAGTGAGGCTGCGGTAGGTTTAGAGACCAGCACATTGGTCAAAAGTCAAAATCAAGATGAATAAAACCATTCTTTTCCCCCTCAGTTTTGTGAAAGGAAAAGTAGCTTGGTAAAGTTTCCTTTAACTGCTGAGTTTTATTATGCAGTTGGAAGCATTGTGAGTTTAAAATAGGCTTAGAAATTATTAAATAACTTTTACCTTCTCTTCAGAAAGAGATAGCTAAGTGAATCACAGGTGAGTGAACATTTTGGGGGTTTTGTGGTTTCTTTGCTATGATTTGAAATGCGGGACTTGATGGCAGTAGGGGATATCCTGTCCAGAGATCTGTTGGTGAGATGAAACAGAAAACAGTGGTTAAATGTGTTCAGAGAGTACTTTCATACAAAGTGGAATGCAATTAGGCGTAAGCTTTTGAAGATTTAATTATGACTGGTAAGAAGAAAAGTGTTAGCAATGTCAAGGTTGAAGGAAGACTGAGAGCAGCTGTCAAACAGTCTAAATCATGACCCCTGGGATAGGAAGGAAGAGTAGTAACAAACTAAACCCAGCAGATTTCAGTATGGCAGTGAACTGGTCAAGTAAAATCTGAGAGGCTCCATAGAGATGCGAAAGAAAACTGCAGTCCCTCCAACTACTTATATTAAAGGGAAAAATACATAACATCCTGTGACAGAGAGAAAAGTAGAGCTACGTTAAGTCACTTGATAAAGCTAAAAATTTATTTTGGGAAGCTGCATCATTTCAAAACCTATCTGCAGCCAAAGGAAAGAGTGTGGTTTCATTACTACAATGAGTCTCTTTCCTTGAACTGCTTCTGGTGTTTTGGAGCAGATAGTGAGCAGAGTAGGAGAACTACACTTGGTGAGGACTCTTGATTATTTTTATTTTTTTTTTGTGGATTTATACTTTTGGCAGCAGCTAGCTGTTAAACTATTCAGACTTTACATGGAATTTCAGTGTGATGGGTATGTGGTTATCAAACATGGCATAGAATTTTTTAAGGAATGTGGACACAAGGTCATCTTGTTAAAGATGGATAGAGAAGCATAGCATTAATGTGTGAGAGAAAAATCAACTAAACGAAATCAATATGGTACAGAACTGTCAGAAAACGGTAAGAAGGTCTATCATTTTCATAGAAATTACATGGAAATCCACTGGTGCCTCAGCCCATGCTATTCTTCCCTTTCACTATGGCAGATGGCCCACTGTCCGTCAGGTTTCAACAAGGATAAACTAGATTGCTTTTTAAAAAAAAAAAAAAAAAAATACAATATTTAAAAGTATGTGCTTTAGGGAAAAATTGCCAGGGGATCAAATCCTCTTTTGTTTTAAATATACTAAAGAAACTTTAAAAGTGTGAGTACATGAATGCAGATGTGTTTATTTTAAATAAAGTGTGCAATTACCATGGGATTGTCTCCAATTTTGTCCTTTTTCAATCAAAGCAAGCACAGCTGTGTGTGTTTCAGTTCTGATAGGAAATGTTCTGAATGGTCACAGAGGAAATGCAGAAAGTGAATTCTCATCCATCACTTTAACACACTCTGTTTTGGACTGAACTGTGATAAGGAATTCCTGTCACACTACAGTTTCCAGCTTTCTGAAATACTCCTTTGTACTCTGTCTTTTAGGGGGATGATAGAGGGTGGGAGAAGCACAACATGGACAGTTTTGGGAACTTGAATGAAATTGCCATGAAGCCGCCTCCAATTCAGCTCCTTGGACTGTATTTGATATTTTATAAATGACAGGATAAGCTTAGTTTAAAACACGGCTTTAAAAGTTTGTCCCTCTGTTGTTTTTTTTTTTTCATTTGTTACTTGTTTGGTGGAAGTCTTTGCATTTTCAACATATATCTTTTTGCATGTGAAAGAGCTGTTTCAGGCTACTCATCCTTTCTCACGCAAAAAGCTGCTTGCTGTTTACAGAAACTGTTAATAATAAGCCAAGAGCTTTGCTGTCCTTTTTTCATAGAGTATTTATGTTGCATTCTGAAAGTGAAATTAGAGAACACCATCTTAAGTATCTATGTATACTGTGCATATTTTTAGTGCCATCTTTTCTAAAAAGTAACTTGAGAATATAAGTGGATATCTTCAGTTAGTTGAGGAGGTTGAATCTGGGCTCTGTAAATATCTGATAGCAATCCTACTAGTGTTTTGTATTAGAAAGTGAAACAAAATTTACTCAACCTTTATTTTGTATTAGCAGCACTTTATTTAAAGCTGTAATTCTTCATTTAAGACAAGGCCAGGATTAGCAATGTATTTTGCTCAAGGTTAATTACCTCATTGGAAAGACTTCTTCAGTAAGTAAGCTTCCAGTTATACATAGCAGGTTGCAAAGTATCAAAAAACATGCCCGAGAAACACATACTCATCTTAAATAAAATTTCCTCATTGTTTGTGTTGCCTGTTTTCTTGTAGTAAATACAAATACATCATTTTTTCAATATTAAAACAAACTTCAATTTCAGATATCCTTTAAGGATGGTCATGTTTCTGTAATCACTGTTTTGATTAATGTGAATATTTTTCCTTTTGGTTATAACATTTAGGATTTACTCAGGAATGCAACTTGATTACTCTTCAGTTGGGTTTCAGAAATGAATTTCCTAGTAATGCATTTCTATGCTAATATGGTTTTCTTAACATCATGTGAAACTAGGTATGTCTTTTAAAAGATCTGTTGTGTATCATAATATCCGTAGGATGAAAAGGTACTGTTGGGAAAAATAGGCTACTATTATCTAACTCCAAAAGCCTGTGACACATCTAGAAATAACATGTGTTTCCCCAAATCCCGAATGTTACACATTTCTCCAGAGCACTAACTATTAGAAAGCGTTTTATTGGAAGTGTTTATTAGGCTCAGTATTTTATTAATGGATTCTTAAATGTGCTTATTAATATTCAAGAGAGTTTAGGTAAGTAATTATAAGTAAATTTTTGTAAATTTTGTAAATTTTTACAAGTGAATCACTTAAGGTGTCTGATCCGTTCCAAATGGAGATTGATTACACTCCAAGTGCAAGAGCTAGTTCAGTGTGCAAAAATTGGGGAAAACACAACTGAAATGCATCAAATCCTCAGAGCTAAGAGTTTTAGGTTTTGGTTGGTTTTTTTTTTTTTTTTCTACAGGTACACTGAGCCACACTACTTGCTAAATAGATGGAAAGTTTGCATGCCAAGATTCATGTTAATGTGTCTTTCAATATACTTTTGAGTGTTTTAACTTGTTGCACTTCTTGTTAGCCTATTCAAAATAACCCAGGGAGTATCTGACCACAGTGGGGCATGTTCAGCTCTGCTGCCTCTATTTCTGTCACAGCAGATAATATGAAGAAATTACCTTGATTTATGTTCTGTTGAACTACCATAGGTGTAATTTTGTGGCTTGTAAGAACTTCTTGTTCCTTGTATAAAGTTTGGCTTATGTGAAGTGATTCATTAAAAGAACAGACCTTCCGACTTTACTGATTTTGTTTGTTTCTTTTTACATATGAATATTCTGGAACTGAATTTGTGTAGAGCAAGACTCTACCTCTGAAAGACAGGCTCCCAAACCCTGAATTTATTCATGGCAATTAATTTCTTTAGAAGAGGATAAGATACTGAAGTTACTCAGCCAATTAGCCTTAGGTGGCTTTTTGTCCATGATGACGGGAAGCAGATGGTTTTTGTTTTGTTGTTTTTTGAGGCTGTTGTTTTTTGTGGGGTTTTTTTGTTGTTGGGATTGGGTATTTTTTCATTCCCCTGTTTTGGACTTTGGATTTACATCCTTTGTTTAATATCTTACAGCAGGCATTTAGGGTGATCTATGTTGAATGCAGCCTGAAGCCAAAGTGCATTTTTACATAATAGGTATCTTGAGGCAAAGGCAATGTATGAACACCCTAGTGAAATGATACATGGCCTGTTTTTCTCTTGAGATCTTTATTTTGCGGGGGAGAGTGGGGAACAGAATGGGACTTGGACTCTGCAACATTTCAGCATTTGTCTGTGTGTATGTATATTAATACATTTCACCTTTCTTCAGCCCAGAGCTCTAAGTGTTTTATTCCCTGTGACTGAGCTCTATTCTCGATATATTGCCCCATGGCCGAAGATGTTGAGATGCAGTTAGCCATTCTACAAGTACACATTCTATTCTGGATGTGTGCTCTGCAAGTCCTTGAACAGAACACACTGCAAGAGGTAGTTTTAAATCTTTTCCACACCTTCACCTTTGCTATTAATAAATAATTCAAAAATATACTCTATTCCCCTAGTTGCTCTAAAGCATCTGTCTTAGCATGGGAGGGCAGCTGATTTTGCAAAATGCTTCCCTGGGATGTATGTACTCTTCTTTGATGATAATTTGGTTTCTTCTGTAGCATTCTATAGCTTCTATAATTTCTATAGCATTCCTCTTAGCTTCCAGGTAACATACTAGAGGATACTTTTTAAGTTATCAAGCAGGAAAATAGTGTGCTTAATGTGCCTTCAGTGCTCCACTGAAGCATGCATACAATATATGTACATATGCACAATATAGATATGATTTTTCTGGTCCTTGTTAGACTGCACAATGTTTTAAATTAGTCTTAACCTTTCTCCCACAACACTGATCATATTCTTTTGTTAACTACATGGAACATATTGACACCAAGTGTTGATGAGGATTATGTTCCTAAAGTTAATTTTTATAGGAGAGCCATATGGTATACATAATGCTGTGATGTGCTCTTCAATTACCCATAAGTGAATAACAGTTTGAAATAAAACGACCTTATATTCCTCCTTAGCATTAAAAAAATCTTGATTTGTAAAGAAGTAAAAGGTGATAGAAAAAAAAAAAAATTATTTTCTGTAAAAGAATACAAACTTCCCTGAACAGGCACCATGCAGTGACAGGGATGTACTTTTAGTGTATAATAAAGCTGGACTGGACATAATCTATAGAAAAGAGATTAAAAATATACTTTAAACTTCCACTAAAACTATCTGAATATGGGGCTAGTTAGAAAGAGGCTATCAGGACTAATTGGTAGACAAACTTATCATTAGGGAAAAGTTGGAGTGTGAACTAATTTTTCTTGTTTGCTCCAACATGTAAGGTGGATGGTATGTGTGACCAATTTAACTCTAGCATTCTAGTTTTTTGTTGCTATCAGGTTTTCTTCTGCATTTAGGAGCTGAGAGGGAATACTGCCTTTTTAATAAGTTGGGGACGCTGGGGATGGGCTGTCTCTGTTCACAACAGCACAGCTCAGTGTACACACAGTAATGGGAACTATGATTGACATCTCTTCACATGGTATGTGCTAGGCAAACAGAAAAAAAAAAAAACCAATGAACTTACAACTCTGGCTAGTCTGATTTATTGTAATAGTAACTGATGACTATTGACTGGGTATTATTACATACTGCTAGGAATTTCTCAGTTCAGGTCCTTCCCCTGAATTTTATTGTAATCTGTCTATCCTAATGTGATGTATTCCATATAAATTGAGCAAAAAAAGTCATTCATTATTGCAAATAAGGAGGGAGTTAAAAGCGTCATCTGTCAAGTTGTACGAAAATTGTCTTTATTCTGATCACTTGCTTTTTATGAAATATAGGCAATTGCAGAATCTCTTTTAAAAAGAGAAGGGAGAAGTTTCACTGTCCTAATTACAGCTCTTTTGTAAGCACTTAATTATTATCTTTCACAGGAGAGAAAAAAGCAGTGATCATTTCCATATCATCACCGCTAACTTTGATTACTCTTTCAGATAAAATTTCAAGAAATGCTTCATATGTTGGTTTCATGCAATATTCTTTATACTTCTAATTGGCAGAATTTAATAATTTAGAGCTATTTAGTAGCTTTAATATTTTCTTTTTTCAAACATTATTAATATTGTGTTGAGCTGTGTCCTGGGTTCAGCAGTAACAGTCATTTTTCTCCTTCTTGGTAGCTGGTGCTGCACTGTGTTTTTGATTTTCAGCCTGGGAACAGCGTTGATAGCACCAAATGCTTTCAGTTACTGCTTAAAATGTTTTGGTCTGGACAAGGACTTTCTGAGTCTCATGCTCTGCCAGGGAGGAGGGGAAGCTGGGAGGAAGCAGAGACAGGACACCTGACCCAAACTGACCAAAGAGGTATTCCACAGCACGTTATGTCCAGGATGGAGGGGGAAGTGAGTGAGCAAACTGCCTGTTTTATGGCATAAATGACAGTTCTTTTTGACGCCCAGCGTGGAGCATGTAGAGTTGAGATAACGACAGGATTAATAGTCACTCATCACCGTGCTGATTTATTGGTTCTCAAAGTTGTCGTTCTGGCTCTCATAGGCTCAGCATGTGGTACTTTACTTACAGCCGGTATTTGTTATCTTAGCATTTTTCAGACATGCGTTTTGGGTTAAGATTCTTGCTATATTGTACTTTATTGCAATAACTTCTAATGCAATAGACTCAATGATCATGAAATGACCCAGCTTTTGTTCCCAGCATGGTCAACAACTCTATACTTTGGGAAGTATATAATAGAAGTGTTTAGCAATTACACATCTTTTTTCACCTCCTCGGAGGTTCAACCTGTGAAGGAGACATTCTTTTATGTTCCCAGCCCCCCCCCCCCCAGACCATTTACAGCGTTTGAGAATTTTGAAGGTTTTGAATGGACTTTAGATACCCTTGAGACCTGCCTGCATTGTGGCAGGGATCGCTATATTGGCACGCATACAGAGTGTATTTTACCCATGGCCATTTCGTCTGGTCCTGAGAGTTATGCAGAGTTGGGTTTGGGCCTTGTCTAGGGTTAGACGATGATATAGGAGGACCAAGAGTAGATAGTAGATTTAGAGTAGATATTGAAAAGAAAGTTTTCACTGTGAATATGGAACAGGTCACCCAGAGAAGTTTTGGATGCTTTATTCTTGAAAGCATTCAAGGCCAGGCTGAACGGGCCTTTGAGCAACCTAGTGCAGTGAAAGATGTCCTTGTCCATGGTAGGGGTGTTGAAACTAGATCTTTAAGGTCCTTTCCAGCCCAAACATTCTATGATTCTGTGAAGAGAGAATGAGAAACTTTATGCCCTTACTGCATGTAACAAAAGCTTGCTTAAGTAAAACCTTCTCAAATAATGATTAAGTGATTTAACCTAAGCAGAATAATAATTATGTCACAATTTCAGCCACATCTGGCCTGGAATTGTCAATGTTATCAAATTAAATACAAAAGTAATTAAGCAAACGTTATGAACTTTAAAGAAAGTATTCCAATTTTTATGTGATTTTGACTTGTTTCATGAGCTTCAGTTATCAAGCCAGTTTTGCACTGAATGTGTTTTCTGGTCTTAGAAATCCTGTTGTAGTTGCATAGCAAAAATGTGGTTTTTGGTCTTATACATCCTGTTATAGTTCCATAGCAAAAAGATTGATTTAGAATCTGTAAATGTAGTACAAAATGCCTTATCTTTTTTTGTTAACTATTATTAGCTCTTACTAGGGAGAATAGAGGCTTTACAGTATTTCTAAGGCATTATTTTTGTTTAAATAAAATGAGTTAAGAGGGAGACTTAAAATGAAGCAGAAACTGAATCCAGGGATTTAAATGCTTCAGGTGTTAAACTTTTGGCTTTTTGGGTGCCAACAAAAATCTTGAGCTTCAGTGCTACCTTCAGACTGGCAGAGTGTGATTCCATCAGCTTTTTGCTGGCCTCAGTTCTTGCAAATGAGGGGTCTTGCCTTTGTTGGGAACATAAAAAGTTTAATTTAAGATTTTTCTAATATTTCCCACTGATTTATAAATGAAATATCACTAATTAATTACATAGAGTGGGAGATTGTATTTCTTACTATGGGAAATTAACGAAAAGTGAGCAATAGGTTAATGCCTCTATCAGTGTGTCTGAGGATGCTTTGATTTTAAGCTTAACATCTTTATAACTTGGAAATCTCTGAACATAACTTTTGCCTTCATTTCTGTTAAAAAAAAAGGCAAAACAAAATAAAAAAAAACCCTCACAAACAAAAAACCCAACTAAAAAAACTTCCCCCCCCCCCCAAACAAACAAGCAAAACAACAAACAAACAACCAAAACAAAAAAACCTCACCAAACAGAGGCAAGACAGTAAAGCCAACAGTTTCAGGGGGGTTAATTTGATATATGCTATCTGGAAACAGAGTTGCACAAAAATGAAATGAAAAATGGCAAGTTGTTTATCTGCATGTAGCATGGTGTGCAGAAGTTCCATTAGAAAAAGATAAGGAAAATTCATACGGCCTCACTGAGCCTTGGATTTTGTTTGTTTAGATTTTGGGGAATATTTGGGATAGAAATGTTGTGGGAGGAGTGCTGTTTGTGGGTTTTGGGGTATTTTTAGGGGGTTTCCCCCTTCAATATACAACTTTCAAAACCTGCTATTGTCATTTTTGGTGGGTTTTTTGTTTTTGTCTTTTTTTCTTTGTTTGGAAAATAGTTTTGTATCCTCAATCCCACCAATGTTAATTAACACCAAATTAAATGTTTTTTGGGACTTTTTTTCCATTTCAGAGAGGGAAGGAATAGCACTTCAATAACCCTGTTGCCCTGTTGAACTCACATGTTCACATAATACTTTGAGAGATTACTGTGGTGTATTGTCCGTGTCTCAGTCTACAGCTCTCTGAAAATCATAATTTCTCTAGTTCTCTTTCCTGATTCATCTGAACTCTTGGAATTTACAGTTGGATCTAATTACATTTCAGAGATCAAACCTGATAAATGAGGGAGTATGCAGGGAAGGAAAATGATGTCACCCACAGACTTGACCTATGTCAGAGATCTTGTCTAAGACTAATCAGCCTTGATTCACAAGGAGCATACTTCTCTGGTTTGAAGGTAGAGCAGCATGGGAAAACTTGAGGTGAAACTTAGAGCGTGGGAAGAACTGAGACATTGAAGGATTTTGGCTTTTGAATAGGCTGAGGAAACAGAAAATTATATGAGAATGGCAGATGAGGAGGACGGAAATATGCATTGGGATGTGTCAGGCTTCTGTACAGGAAGATGTGATGGTCTCACAGGGCACGTCACCTCTGGATGCCTTTAAGTTTAACAAGACTTCTTCCATACTTCACAAGATGTTTAACATGTCAACCCCAATCATAGGCAAATGGAATTCCTCCTCTTAAAGGCAAGTAGGAGATCACTTCCCCAAGGAAGCTGTGAATGCTCTATCCCTGGCAGTGTTCAAGGCCAGGCTGGTCAGAGCCTTGGTTGACAAGGTTTAGTGTGAGGTGTCCCTGCCCAGGGCACGGGAGTTGGAACTTGATGATCTTAAGGTCCTAACCATTCCTAACCATTCTATGATTCTGTCAATTCAGAAATGCACAGAAAACATTATGGGCAACAAATTAATATTGTGTGGTAAGGAACTGAGTCATTGAAGGTGAAAAATTTTTTATATAAATGTTAGCATGGAAGTGGACAAAGAGACCCTGATTTTATTCCTTACTACATATCCTGTTAGCAGCAGGTTTTGTAGTGAGAAAGTATTTCTGTAACATAGCTTAGTTATTAATGACAGAAATTACAAACTTCCATTTAGATACATTTTCATGAGATATGGAAACTGTGTGACTTTAAACATCCACAAAGCTGTTGTATCAGGCTTCTATCAGTTCTGTCAGTTTTTTAACATACTGCCTATAGGGTGAAAGGAGAAATTACATTGGGAACACTTGTGTTTTGTAATCAATGAAACATAAAATTAATGCTAGAGCTGCAGCAAAACCTTTACTAGTTACAGGCTGTTTTGGAGAGGAATAAAGGCTATGGAAAACGGAAAGCGAAAAGTTTTCTGGGATTTGTTGGACTATGAACATACAGTAAAGAGGACAGGGCTCTCATTTCAGTCTCGCAATCATTAGTAATGGGTCAAGTGCCCCCAGCATGATATTCTCAGTAGTGAGTTTTCATTGCCAACTCTGTGGCCCACAATTTCTTTTATTTTCTATTTCATCAGCACTAGTGCAATTGAAAAATCAGACAAAAATTGGAGAGGAGAAAAGAGGCTGTGCCTGTGTTGATCTTGATAAACTCAATTAGTGAAAAAAAGTGTTTGTGGCTTTCTGTGTATGCTTTTCAGAGATTTAAGATGACACTCACATGGTCATTTCAACAGACTAGTGTTGCTTAAAAGTGAAAACAAAAGGGACAAAAATCTGTGAATGCGAGACAGAAAATCAGTCTGTGATTAGATCCTTATGCATTCCTCCTGTGTGAAAAAGACAAAATGGTTGGAAGAACAAATCATTTGCCTAATTCTTTATTTCTGTTCTACAGCCATGGCTAGTGTAGTCAATAAAGAAAGGAAGTGGTGTTTTGGTTTCTTTATTAACAAAATTTTTCATATATACAGGGGAAAAAAAAAAAATCCTTATCTAAGTTTCACTGTAGAACAGTGTTTAGAAGATACATTGGCTGAATGCTGTTGTACTGTTCTATGCTTCTGAATTTTAGTATTTTTTGGAAACGTGGAGTCATTGTTGAAGTACTTTTTCAGGACAGTTAGATTGAAGGAAGAAAACCTGTCATTTAATCAATAGTTTATATTTCATAGACAAAAATTCCACTGATATTATTCTTGACTAATCAGAAATTTTCTTTTCAGCCAGGAACTGTTCCTTTTGGTAGAGTAAATTCAATAATAATGCTTAACAAAATTTTTAGAATAACATCTTAAGAATACTCAGTGATTCTCTGAATGTGTATTTTTAAGAAATGTCTTTACTCTTCATCTTCAGTGACCCAGGGTAAGGCCTGGACTTTTATTGAATATACTGATATCAAAGCAATCTTTGGCTTGATTTCCAAGATGAAGAGCAGTAGGTTTTCTTTGGGTGTTAACTATAGTACACTACTCACAAGGTTAAATTAGAAAGCATCGAGTGTTGCATTATAGTTGTGTTGCAGGCACAATTATGGATACTTTAATTTGTTATTGGAAGTATAGTAAAAATATAACTAGAAAGTAATTACTTTTAACTTGACAGAGTTAATTCCACAGTTATGTCTATTCTATAAAATGTCTATAAAATCTGCAGGTCTGGACATGCAGTTTCACTTGTCAAGGGAGTTGTTACTTGGAATTACGTGCAAGTAATTTACTTGCCAAAGATACAAACCCTGACTAACATATTCGAGACTTTGAGTACATTCCCTGCTGTTTACCTGTTAGACTCACATCTGGCTCACTTTTGTACATTTGTGTTGTTGAGTTTCTGTGATTGCTTCACTTGAGTATCAGAACAGGAGCCAGCTGCTGAGCTCTCTGGTCTTGTGAGCAGTTGAAATCACTTTGAGTCTGCAAATATAAGTAGAAAACAGTGTTTGTGTGTGTGCTTATGGGTCTTACCTCTTGTTTTATCTTGAGGGAAGTCATACTTTCATATAAGGTTCAGTTGTAGTATTTGAACATAAATTCATGCAACTTCTATTAAGAAAATTCTTATTTCTAAGAAATTGTCTGTATGAGATTGAATGAGCAATGAATAGACCTATAAAATCCAGGATGACTTTTGAATTTAAATTAAATTAAGCTGCTGTTATTTTTATTTTTGAAATGAAACTTAGCTTTACACAAAGGAAAGATGTACCATGAATACCATGACTACTTATTAAAAGGGCTTCCTTGCAGCAGGTGAAGTGAGTGGTTTAGGTGAATTCAAGTTGGATGGCAAGTCAAGAAGCCATGGTGCTCCAAGATAGAACTATAGATGTTCAAGATATTTTGAAATTTGATTCATTACAGATAAAACCAAAGTCAGATTCCTTAAAATCCCTGATTCTCTCTTAGTGTTTTGTTAATTTACATTTTGTTAGTCTGACAGTCCTGATGGGAAGTGTTTAACATATGCTGCAAATTTTCATTAAGGGACCATCCAGGTGACTTACTATGGAGGGTGGGTATTAACTTGTATTTTGATTTCTGAAGGAAAAGCATTTGACTTATCCTAACACTTAACAGTAACATCTGTGTTATGGTTTTCTTGGGCATTTTTATTTCAGGTTTGGTGGTGCTTGTTTTGAGAGGGTTTCCTCTTCCTTATGGAGTTCACTGTTTCTATTAGTGGTAGACTAAAAATTTAAGTGTTGATTCCTGTTTGACAACGTCTTTTTCTGAACTCTTGTTAGAGGTTTGGACTTCTGGGTTAATTCCTATTTGTTGTAGAAAAATGAAAGGCATAACACAGTTTTCTGGTTTGTTTTAAATACTGTTCTGTGAGCAGCTGAGACTTTCAACAATATATTGGCAAAATAGAAGGGAATAGGACGTTTCTAAAACCTGAACCTGTTGGGTTGTATGGATAAATTTAAATTTATTGATATTTCTTGGACATTGGAACACAAAACTTGGGCAGAATGTCCTCAATTGCAGAATATTGCATCTGTGCTTTTGATGTTTTATTCCCTGTGTAAATGAGTACAAAATGCCTCTTGGGCACAGGCATATAGGGCAGAAATAAGGTGATTAAAAAGATCTGTAGCTCTCATATGGCTAATTCTTTTCCTCTTCATGAAAAGCTGCAAGAAATTAAAATTTACGTGGAAAGTACTTTTGAGTACACTTGTAATCTCCACGAACTATGAATATACCTGTACGTTATCTATTTGTTCCATGCCTTGATACTCAGTTTGCTTTTCTGAAAAATAAATTGGATGACAAATTAATCAAAAAGAAGGGTAAAGGAAATGCTTGTTGTGTGCCTCATGCACAATACAGGCTGTTAAAATAAGTTGAGAGCAGGTACCAGTTGTTGTGGTTCAAGCCCAGAAAAAGAAATAATAACCAGTAGACCTTTATTTTCTAATCCAGTTCTATTCCTAGAATTAATTTTAAGTGACAATATGAAGGAAGTGAAAGAATAATACTTAAAGAATTAATCAGAAATTCTTCTTTAAGGTATTGTTGGCAAATAAAGACTTCAGACATGGTGCTCAGGTGCCTACTTGCATAGCTTTGAAGATGAGAAAAATGAAAAGATACTTGTACCTTTGCACTATTCAGTTGTGGTATTACCTGTCACGTGGAAAAAGAAACAGTAGCATTAGCTTAGCAATAGGTTTTTAACTTTATAGTACTGTAAAAGTTAGTTTGAAAACATGAATTTCAGGCATGATGCATTTATAAAAAAAATGAGCATAGAATAGCGCATGAACTGCTTGAACTGTTCTTTCACCCACTACTGAAGATGGGTTACTAGACTCGAATGAATATTTGGTTTAACTCAAATTTGTTTTGTGATGTCATAAGAATTTAAAAGGAAACTTTCTTTTTCTTTTCTTTTTTTTTTTTTAACTGTTTTTTTTTGGTTCGTTGGTTTTGTTTTTGTTGTTTTCAGTTTTTTTGTGGGTTTTTGGGTTGGTTTTTTTTCATGGGGACTCTTAGGCATAAACCTCCTCAGAAGTATTCAGAACACTTCCAGGTATATTTCTATAGTCTTCATATCAGGCTTTCTTACAAAATAGGATGAGTTTCAATTATGTTGTTCAATTATGGGACTAAAAATGTTGACTAAACCAAAGCTTCTCCTGTAAAACCTTGAAAAACTATATTTATTATGTTCTTATTAAAAAGTTAATTACCAGAAATGCTTGTCACTAATTGTGACCTTAATTCATGGCTTTCTACCATCCCCAATGTCTGCCTTTTAGATTATATTAATAAGATTATATGCACCCATGACTAGAAAGTAGGAAGGACTTGCAATTCAACTTCTAGGTACTTTTTTGGCATTGTAAGAAAACTAATCTCATCTGAATAGAAGCTAAACCTCTTTAGAATATCTGAAAAATTCCACAGATCTTGAAATTAAACTGCCGTGACTTCCTGAATGTTATAACATGTGACTATAAAGAAACATCCTCCCAGCCACAGACTGATTTTGGACAAATAGGTCTCCCATCAACTGGAATAGCCAGTGCAGTGAAACTATTTGTATTGGTACATGAAAGGAAGCAGTTTTGCTGTTTCAGAAATGGATAGGCTGTCAGTACCCACTAGTGCTATTTGACACCGAAGAGGCATGACACATGGAGATTTGTTTTCTCTACTTAATGCATATTAATGCATATTAATTTGAAAGCAGTGATGGCAATGAACCACTTAACTGCTTTTTCAGATTAATAAGTGTATGTATGTCCGATATAAAATACGTAAATTGTAAATGTATATCTGCTAACAGTAATACTTAATACATAGATTACTGCATTTCTTCTTTCAGTACCTCTTTTTTTCCTTATGTTTTCTATTTTGGTATTGATTTTTTTTCCTTATTTATTTATTTCAGTCTTTGCATCCTAGAACTGACTTCAGTAATTCTGTTCAGATGATGCACTTCTGGTAGAAATCTTGGAATCAGACTTACCAAATTGCTTTTTTAATGACAGTTTTCCTCTGGGGTGTTAGCTGGTGAGTTTGTGCAATATGTGTTTGAAACTACATTGCTTTCTCTGGAAAATGGTTTATTCATATAGCAATAATCCAAACACATTTTATTGTCAGAGATTGGTTGTGGTGCCTCTGCAAATTTCTTTCTGTACAGTGATTCAAAATGTGTCTTGCTGAAAGATCCTGACTAACTGGCATTAGTAGTTACATAGATTTTGTAACTTTAGGCATTAAAAATGTGCTCTGCTATCTAAAAATCACAATAGCTTTTCATTTTCTCTCATTGTTACAAGGGGTATTTCAATAGATCAGGAAGATGATGAAGAATTCTGCTGAATTTGTGGATGCTGAGAAAAGTTCATTGTACTGTTATTGACCAAAATGTGTTTATATCAGGTAACAGCTGTTGCATTGAGTATATGAACAGGATACAAGATCTAAAAACTTATTTCAGTACTTATGGTACTGGCATATATCATATTTTAAGATGATGTGATATACTATACCAATTTTTGTGCCTCAGAATTTTTACAGATCTATTTGGAAAGGTCATTGGAAAAATCTGATTAGCTTGATTCATTGCTATTTCAATAAGTACAGAGCTCATGTTATTTCACTATATATTTTTTAGTTTCTTCTTCTTCCACTCTCCCTCTACATTCACAGAACCTAGCATAGCCTGATGCCTTACAACGAACTCTTCTATTTTCAAATAAAGGGATTTCAATCCGAGAATGCCACTGGTGAATGAATTATTGTCTTATTATAGTATCCGAATGTTTTATAGTTGTAGTGATGTTCCAGTAATAATAATAATCTTGGACTACTCTATATGACTTTCTCACCTTGACATATTAACTGGAATGCAAAATCAGTGGGTAATTGCTTCCCTTGATGTGAGAGTGAAGACTTGCGAAGAGATCTGTTCTGATTGTCTCTTAATCTGCCCTTTTTTGACTTCTTCAAAAGTATGAGGGGAATAGCAGGTTCCAAGAAGCAGAAGGGCTTCGCACAAATCTGCAGCAGTCACAGCTCATACAGGAGATGCATGAGAATAGGGGAACCTACACCTCTAAGAGGTGGAAGGAGTACCAATAACAGCAGGTACCATGAGGGGTTCAGTGTTACAGCTTTTTGGTGATTAGTTATTGAAGGGTGCTTGGGAAATTAGTAGCCCTATGTTAATATTTTATAATTGCCTAATATTGTGGTTCGTGTGTTGTATTCCTGATATTGATCCTGAATATATAGTTTGTGCACTACTGATTAAGTGTTGCTAATAAGTCAAACTGCTTTGATAGTGGATTGATTTCTGGGTTTTGAATTGAGTAGTTTTTCCTTGAGATGAGGTACTTAATATTGATTAGCACGCTCAAAAAATTTAGGAGCAATGGCTGAATGCCTGCTCTACTTCTGTGTAGTTAAACTGGCTTGGTGATATTTCCCTAGCATCTTTCCCTGTAACTACTCTTATTTTTCTCTTCTTACAAAAAACCCCAGCTCTGATTTCATTATTGACCCCCACAGAATTCAATGTAAATTCCAGATCTTCATCATAAGCTGTCAGTTAAGCAGTCTTTGTCTAGAAATCAGTTAAAAGTTACTGTATTTTATTTCCACTGCTGCCATGATGAATTTTGTTTAAGAAAAAAACCAAAAAGATTAACAAGCAGTCAACAAAAAAGTCAAACCCAAACCCCAACACACACACCCCCCACCTCCATTACTCACAATATTTTCTAGGCAGTAAACTTTGGAGAAAAACAAAAAAGAAGAAAACACCCTAGTCTCACCTGTTATTTTCCAAACACAGTTGCCTGCCTTAGGCAGCTGCTTCTCATTCTCCCAATAATTGCTTGACATTCTAGGTATTTCTCTCAGGACTACAGTAAAACTACATGCAGAAAGCCTGACTAAGTGGTCACAGGGGTCTGTTCTGGCTCTAAAAGTCCAAGAAATTACTGACTTCTGAAGGTTGATAAACCTATTCTGTTTCTACTGAATCAACTGGAACTGAATGTACTAAGACCTTTGCAAGGGAGTACTTCATATAAAGAAGCCTTCAAAGATTTAATATGCTGTAAAAGGTGAGACTGAATCTGCTCTGATTAACACCTGTAAATGAGGTTGAACTGACTACAGAAATCAGATGCTGACAGCACCTGCATGAAAGTAAAGATAACCTTCTGGATAAAAGTAAAGATAATTATCCAGGAAGTTATTTCCTTCATGGGCTTAGACTTTCAGAGTTTGTTCTTTCTGTATGCATCACTGGCTTCAGTGGAAGTTCCTGTCATGCTGAGATTCCAGGAATCAGCATTGGCATTGTTTATTAATCTTGCACCTACAGGAAACATCAGGAAAAATTCTAGTTGACTTCAGTGAGTTTTGAGTTGTGATATAAATCTGGTTAAATAGTCTGTGATACTTTTTTGACATTAATGGCAAGAAGAGTATATTTGGTTTTTGTGTCTCTGTGATATGTGAGGTATGGGGAAGAGAAAGATCAGACAGATTTGGATATTCAATCTGCGAAGAAAGTTTCAAATTCAGGATTCAGAGCCCTGGTGATGTTTTTAGTTTGTGAACTGATTTATAACAATTTTTCTATGTGTTGCTCAGCCATACAGTAACACCCTAAAGTTTGTGTTTATTTTCCAGTAGGTTCAGCTGGTGCCAGAACCTGAATTGTGTCTCTAACTTAAAGGTATTAAAAAAGAACTAGGAAAAAAATTAAGAAGCTTTATAGCACCTCTTTCCATGAAAAAAATTATATATGTTATTATGTATTATATATTTATCACATTTATATAGCAATAATGTCATGTGCTATGGAATATCCTTCGGGTGAGTTGGGATCAGCTGTCCTGGCTGTGTTCTCTCTCAACTCCTTGTGCACCTACATCCTACTTCCTGATGTGGTGTGAGAAGCAGAAGGTGTCTTGACTCTCTAAGCCCACTCATCAGTAAGGAAAATGTCCCTATATTCAGTATAAATCAAAAGTTTATCCCCTATATTAGCTGCTACAAAGCAAATCAACTCTATACCGCCTAAACCCAACACAATTATACATCCACATAGGTATGCGGAACAGATATGTATCCAGAAAAATCTTGCATGAATGTTATGTTTTTAAAAAAATCTAAGTAAGAAATAAATGGATGCTTTGGTTATTGAAGATCTGCCAAGTGAAAGTCCTGCTAGTTCTGAGTAACTGATGTCTGGGTGGGAACACTGAACAAGAATTCACTGTCTGTTGGGCTCACGCGTTAAGAATACTTTGGTTCATAACTTTATACTTGTAATGATTTACAAGCAATTAAGTAAACTTCAGTTCAGAATTACTCAGCAATGTGGGGTGGTCTTTTGGGTGTTGAGAAAGGTGAACTGATTCTGGCATATCTTCACATATCAAAAACCTGTGACTGCTTATAATTTCTAATGCATCTGCACAAATCAGTGAGAAACACTTGGCCTCTGCTTGCTTATTTTAAATTAGGTTTAGTATTGATTGGAGGTGGATATAAGCTGTTGGGATCTGAGCTATTTTCAAAACACGTCTCTAATCAACTAATAAGCATTACTGTTGGAAATATTTTGAATCAAAAAAGCTTTAAAACTGGTAAAAATAATGCATTTGATGACAACTGACTTTTCTGCACTTGAATGTTTTTTTCTGAGTATATGTTCTTTAGAACTTAAGAGAACTGAACTATTATTTATTCCCCACCGCCTCCCCCCCGAATGTGTCCCACTAGTTTTTTTCTGTTTAACAGCTGTTATTCTAATTACATAATATTGGATTTTGAAATTCTTTGATTGCATACATTGAAATAATTTGAAAATTGTTTCATTATAGGGAGAAAACTTCCATAAGCAAGCTTGATCTGATATTTGCCCTGATAATTGAATAAAGTTGTTGCTTCTTATTGAGCAAGCTGTATTTCTAGAAGAACTTTCGAAAGTGTACCAGAAAAAGAAATGCAAACTTGTCAAAGTACATTCTATCTAGAATTGAAATGAATCTAGATTTGTGAGTCATCTATTTTTAATTGTCTTTCACTGTGGCAGAGCAAACAACTGAGTTTTGAATGCAACACAGCTGCAGAACCTCTCAAACCACAAAAAAGCCCCTGACAAAAAGCCCTGCAATGATAAGTTGGTCACTCTTGATCGTTATCTAAGCCACCTTCAAAGCGAAGGGAAAGGCTTTATTTACATTAAAAACTAGACAACTAACAAAATTAACAGAAAACCAACCATGCTGTTAAATGGTAGGTGCTTTCCCAAGGCGTAAAGCTGAGTGGACACCATCTTTTTTAGAAACTTATATCAAGTTAAAGTCAAGAAACCTGTGAAGTTAAGTTTGATTTTATTTGTTCCAGTGGAGATGAATTTGCTCAACAAAAGTAATATACTGAAGTATATTCTGCTTTGCTGATTCTATGTCCATAATTTACAATGTTGACTCTAGCAGCTGCTGGCAGAGCTTTTTGTTAGTACGGTATATCAGCTAAAATTTCTCTAAGAATGGAGGGAAACCCTTTTGAAAGCAGGGTTTTGCAACTGCTTAGTTGTTCACTTTTCATATTGGGTAGTGTTGCAGGCTTTATAGTTAAAGCTCCAGACAGTGCAGTGATGGTTGTATGTGCTTCAAATAGGTGATTTTTGCTTTAATATTAGAAAGAGATTTATCCAGGAATACTCTATAAAAGAGAACACGTGTATCTTGGTGCTTTTGTTTCCTCATTCATACTAAATTCTTTCACTTACATTCTCAGTTATTCTTTATTTTTTTTTTAATGTAATCTCTTCAAGAATATTTTTTTTCCCCTCATACTTTACATTCTTTATTCAAGTCCATTTATTCTTCTCTGCTTATTCTCTCATGTCATGCATGTTTTGTACGCTTTCTATGTCTCTTCTTCTTTGGCTGTGTAGCTGATATGATTTCTCATACCCTATTGGTAGGTGTTTTGATGGTCTAGTTTTCAAAGCTGAAACCTCTTTCTTGATCCTGTGACCTTCAGAAAGTATCAATCTAGGAGTATAGAAATGTGGCTTTTTTTTTTCCTTTCACATTTATAAATAGTAGTTCAAATAAAGTAATTATGTGCCATTAGAGGAAAAAATTGTAGGAAGGACTGACTCTGCTTTCAGTCTATTATCCCTTGCATTTCCCCAGAAAACTAGATAAGAAGCTTTAAACTATGTAATGAGAAAGCAAGCTTTGGTCTTCCTCCCTGCAACTTTGCCAGGTGAAATAAATTCACAGAAATTGCGTTTGGAATTGAAACGTATGTGGAGTATGTGAATCATGACTTCTATATATACGTATATACGAAGCTTTTAAAACTAACGAGAAACTGATAACTGACTTCTTTAGAGGCCTGTTTTTTGCTGTTTCCAACTTTAACATATGTATAGGGTGATGTCCTCCTAAATTCTAATTTAAATTAATTGAATTTCTGATGGTAATATGAGTTTTTTAGGAAATATTTTTTATACAAAAATAACATGCACAATAGAGTTTATTTGTGATGAGATGACTGGTATTAGGAATTATCAGATGTCATTAAAAAGAATAATTAGTGGTCTGTAAGAGGTCTAGTCTTGATCATATTTTGCATGACTGAATTACAGTGTCAGGGAGTTATTTGATGAATTTATTCTTCTTGTCAGAGTAGATTTTACTCTAAGAAACTTAAAGTGAAACAAAAGACTTGTAAAAAGTTTTAGGCTTATACCGCGTTTTCAAAAATCCCTTCTTTTAATGCCAGGAGGCCATAATCCTAGAACAGAGCAGTGAAGGCTTCCCCCAGGAGGGTGCTAATATCCCCTGAACGTAATGAAGCTAAGTACCAGCACCCCTCTACCTGACCAGGCCTGTTAACATGGAGACCAAAGAAAAAATTCCTCACTGACCTGTTTTGACCCGTTGTAAGGAATAAGCAAAGCTGTTTTAAATAGCTCCTTTCCATACACTAATGTGCTGAGAAAGATGAGAAAACAGTGGGGTATAAGGCAGATATCTGAGACTTTCAAAGTATGCCCCAACGGGGATGGAGATTGCAGACAAAAGATTAATTTAAAGCAACTGCAAAGTTTTAATTTTATATAGAATCATAGTATAGTTAGGGTTGGAAAGGGCCCTAAGATCATCTAGTTCCAAACCCTCTGCCATGGGCAAGGATACAGCACACTAAACCATGTCACCCGAGGCTCTGTCCAATCTGGCCTTGAGCACTGATCTTGAGTTATGGTCCATCTTGTGTTGTTAAGGGGAAAGTTTGGTTTAGCAGTAGATTCTTGGCGATGAAATACAAGATAAGACCTTCTGCAGTTGATCTCTGTTGCAATTATTTTCATAAGTATGCAGTTTTACTAGAATCTAACAACTAGCAATGTTTGTACAAACGCATGCATGTGGAGTTTTGGAGGAAATGTATTTTTGGACCGGACTATTATCCCTCTAAATGCCTGGGAAAGAGAAATGGGTTTGAGGTAAGAATAAGCAAGGGGTCTGTGTATACTGTGTCTTGTGATTCTGTCATCCAGGGTACTGTACAGTTTGTGTACTTGAAAGTAAAGCTAAGCATTCATTTAATTGTGTTGGAATTTTAAACTGTGATTAGTCTTCAATATTAGACTAGCTGAGCAGATGCTGGAGAGAGATGATGAAACGAAAGTGTCATTTAGTAAAAGTAGGGCAAAAGAAACAAATTAGGGTCAGAGAAGAAGCTGGTTTCTGTATGCATAAATTTGGTGATTAGTTACCATTACACATAGTTTCTCAGAAGATGTTGGTGAGAAAGCTGAGGAAGCATGTGTGACTGGCTGTACTTTTGCTATTTGTCACAAGGATAGTTTCCTTGTACTTTCCCCATTTCCTTCATATTGCGTGTCATTTAAAGGCCATAAATGTGCCTCATTATTCTTTTCCCCTTCCTCTTTGGACAGTCTATTTGAAAGGGCACAGCTTTTAGACATTTCATTCAACTTAAGTCATAATTATGTGAAGTGAAATCTCAGAGGTTTCTACTAGAACAGGCTTTGGACATTGTAGCTAATGCAAAGAGTTTACCATGTGTCATGGGTTCAGCAGTAGCAGTCATTTTTCTCCTTCTTGGTAGCTGGTGTAGTGCTGTGTTTTTGTCTTTCGGCCTGGGAACAGTGCTGATAACACCATGTTTCTAGTTATGGCTTAGTGATGTTTGGTCTGGCCAAGGACTTTCTGAG
>JANRGW010028811.1:1105-14910 GCA_024733675.1 Psilopsiagon aymara
TCCCCCTGGTGCTGTCACCAGGGACAGCGCCGAGCACTGCCACCCCCGGCAATAGACGCTGCTTAAATTTACTTTGGAATTATGTGGCTTTTCCAGATCCCCTAAATTTAATTCAACTTTGACCAAAATTCTGAGTGGGGAAAAGAGAACAGAAAAGGGCTTTGGTGCCAGAACAAGCACAGAAATAATATTAATAATAACAAAAAGCAACAATAAGCCATTACACACTCACAGGCTGGGCTGTAGGAGTTGGGGCTACTGGACTGAGCCAGGCAGTGCGCTGGGAGTCCTCAGGCCCCTTTGAAATCCTCCTGACATGGGCTCGACACAGCCAAGGATGACAGAAGGCTGCTGAATCCGATCTGATGCTGCAGCATCAGATTTCCTTTTGAAATTGCATTTTTCCTAGCAAAGATAAGTGAAGCATGAGTAGACTGTTGGCTTAGAAATAGGCAAAGAGGAGGGTCGGATGGAAATGCAGCTCGTGCCTGGGAGCAGGAGGTGTTGATGGGGAGCTGGACCAGCTCTTGCGCTACACTGGGAGAGAGCATGCCATAAGGGAGGAATTCCATGGGGGGATGCAAGACTTCAGCAGCAGCCACTCTGAAGTCCTAACTATTTCTTGTTCCCATTTGCGTTACAGCAACACCAGATCTGGACAAAGCCCCTGTTGTGACGACTGTTGCATCCCTTGCGCATAGACCTTGCTCCCACCCCAGTGGATTCCTGGTCTGCTGCCGTGATACAGGGTTTACACTCGTTTTAAGGCAACACAAACCCCCTCTACCCATGCTGTGTACGGCTTGCTCAGCTGGGGCTGATGCACAGGTCTCGCTATGAGAGTTAGCACCTCCTAACAATCCACTCCCTACCCTTTGATGTAAAACCACAGTTGGTTTGGGCTTTTTTAAATCACAGATGCTTGTACCCTTGAAGGAAAGCAATAATTTTCTCCCTCCTGCTCTCATTCTATTCCTTTCTAGTTTGATCAGGAGTTGGTCAAAGTGTTTATTCAGGCTTAGCTCCTAAGATGCTGCAAACAGGATGAAGTTAGGATCATATAAATTCCTTGGCCAGATAAATGTCCTGTGTAATCCTATATCTGTCCCTGACAGCAGCCAGTACCAGATGCTTCCCAGGATGTGACTAGACAGCTTTGCCACATCTACAGATGGAATTACCTGCCCACAAAGAAACCATATTTCTGGCACCTATTCCTGGTTTGATGGACTTAAAAAGAACAAGAGTCCAGAAACTGAGGGCTTTATTAATAGTATTAATTATTTCCTTACTTCTACCTTTTTTGGGTCAATGGGAAAGCAGCCTCGAGGCTGTAAGTCACCCACCTGTGGCTGCAGATGAGGAGGTGCGTGAGTGTCATGGTATGATTCCCAAATCCAGAGGCTCCGAATTCCTTCTGCACGTGGGCTTTGCTTTGTTCCCCTCATGCTTAATGCGTCATAAGAGTGGGAGGCAGGACCTTGGAAGTGTCCCACTAGCATGAGTTTGCAATGAACATTACTCATTTCTTGGTACAAAACTTAACTGGGGGATTTCAGGATCTGATGCAAAAAGACCAACAGGGAAAATTACTGTATCCAGCATTTTACATGGCTGCTTAGGATTGCGAAGGCTCACACTTATTAATGCTCTGGCACTGATTAGATCTAAGTTTGATTAGACGATTTTGGGAAAACAAGACATCTTAGATTGGAAACAGAAGGGAGTCAACTCCTGCAAAGGAGTGTAGGACACAAACCATGAGCCCTGTCCAGCAAACCCAGTCCAACACATTTGTGTTTGTGATGCTCAGAGGCACTACTTAAGGGACGACCTAGTTAGTTGTGCTCGAATTCAAAGTACTGCAATGAAGTGTATTTTGTGTGAGTGTGCCAGGATGAGCCAGGAGGGATTGAATCCTGATGCATTCCCTGTAGGAAAAAGCTCTCTCCTTTCACTGCATGTTTACCCCAGCGAAGCACTCTGATGATATCCCCAGCCAACACCAGTCATGGAGCCCCTTCCTCTAAGGAAAAGGAGTTTATTTAATAGCTACTCGCACACATGGAGACACACACATTCACTCCTGTGTTCTTGGTGGGGCTGGATAACCACCAAGCTACACTCATGTCAAACCTATCAGCACCATCATTGGCCCTCCATTTGTATTCCTTGGCACCACGTAAGTCTCCTCCATCTCCTGCTCTCTTCCTTTTTGGCAGCACAAAGCTCCCTGCCATCTTCAGCTCTCTTCCTTCTGTCAGCAAAGAGTACAAACACAGCGCAATGAGATCGAAGGGGAGGACGAAAGAACATCTAAAAGCCTATCTGAGTAACAGAAAGAAAACATTCTTCCCATCCCTTTCAATGGGAAGTCTTGGCAGGGCAGTGGAATTCCCTAGTGACATCCTGCAAAATGGGAAGTGGTAGCCATGAAGGCCTGAGGAAGGGCTGGAAGTCAGTCTCTGACTTGGACTGTACTGGGAGACCCTCCCGGATCTTCTCCTGGTCCCATCCCGTGCCCAGCTCTATCCCTCGCAAGAAAATGTTGCTCTTCCTGGAATACCTTTGCTTTTCCCACACCACAAAATACAGACATCAGCTCAGGGCAGACCCCTGGATCTGAAGGTTAATTCATCACCATAATTAGTAATAAAGAAAATATAACTGTGCTTTACCTCTTTATGTCAATGATCAAGCTGGCTAAAAAGCTGCTCCCTCTTTTCCTTCCATGCCCTGAAAAACTTTGAGGTGAGGCAACATGAAGAGGATAACAAGGGAGCTCATGTAAATGCCAGGCAAGCAAAAAGGCTATAATTTGTATTTCTCCTTTCACAACTTTGCAAATTAAATAGGAATTACTTGAATAATTGGGTAATTAATGCTAATTCTCTTCATATGCGAGCAGGGGCATTCGTGGTTAATAGGTTGCCCTAAATAATACCTTTTTCTATCCTTTTTTTTTTTAAAACATAGATTCAAATGCATTTTGCTTTTACAACAGCCACATCTGTTGCTTCTTCTTCACCCATACAATGTTTTGCATTATATAAATGCATTTATGAGCTCAAAATGAGACAAAAAAACCCCATCTTTCTGAAAGCACAGTGTTTGTCTCTGTGGAGCATCACCCCTTTTCCGCTCTGGCTTCAGGGGCGGGTGACGCCGTGTCTACGATGCGCACATCCTGACTCACTGCTATTTTCCATTGGCGAACACTCTCAAGAGAAAAATGATGCTCTTTATTTCTCCGTTCTGCTTTGTTTTTTCCCCCACAACCCAAAGCTTTTCTGAGTCCAGTTGCTTTCCCAACCACTCCATTCTCAGACTTTCCAAGCTCGAAAACCTCTTTATATGGTGGTTTACTGGAAAAGCTGTTCACATCTATAAACAAAACTTACTCTTCCTGATTTTATCTTTCTCCATTTTATTGCTTCCGGTTGTTATTAATTTTGGCCGATACTTCTACGGGGACTTTCCAAAGAAGAGAATCCAAAGCAATATGAAAATGCATCCGACAACATCCAGGAATAAAAGTGGGGACAGATTATAAATATGAAGCGTGACTACCTTTTACTGGAAGAACTGAAACACGCAGGAAGAAATTCATGCTGGATGAAATCAGCCTGGGAGAGCTCACCCTGAGGGTGATCAGCAACTGTGCTTGGGTGTTTTGACGTCAGAGCAAGATGCAGGGCGAAAAGCATCAATCCTAACAACGCTTTTAAGTCCCCTATAAATAACTTGCATGCCTGAAAGTTTACCTGCTTCTCCCCTCTGGCCACAGCAGTTGGCCTAATGAGAGATATTCCTCCATCCTAAAAACATTGCTCCATTCAACCCTTGACATGGCACTTCTTTGCTTCCATGCTCCATTATTATCATCATTTTAAAGCACAATTTGGCTGCACACTGAGAGCCCAATCAACCTCAAAGGAGTCCTAGATGGGGGAAAGGAAATGCATTCAATCAGCTTGGAAGCCTGTAAGCATCCCTCTGATTATGAATCCCTTGGCCAAACCCTATAGATACAGTTACAACTTCCTTGGTAGTTTTGCCATCCCCTTTAACTGGTTCCCAATTTAAGGAAAACTCATCTGATTTCTTTAGACTGCAACCACATTTTCTCTGTCTTTTTAAAACCCTTTCCAACAAAAGAGCTCACATCGTTCACTTATCAGATGGGACAGCACAGACTGATTTCCAGCAGGAGCTAACCCTGCACTGATGAGAAAGGGGTGCAATTTGATGAGCGAGCAAATGGGATGAGTTGGGAGCCTCTACAAGATGCAAACCAGCCAAGATGAGCCCGCCAGCCTCCAAGCAGCAACTCTGACCCTAGTCACACACCACCATTCCTTGCTCTTTCCCTCTGCAAGAGCTCCTGGCAACATCCCAGTTCAGCCCATAATGTCATGCATCCCTCCAGTCCCATTGGCTAGAAGCAGGCAGAAGTCTAAAGAGGCAGCAACCATTGCACTGTAGTGTATGAGCAAACCTCACTGCAGTCTGTTTTTCCTATGGAGCAGACTTGCCTTCCTTTTCTTTGATTTCTCCACAGGAAAAACCTCACGTCCACCAGGACTGAAGTGCAATAAATCTGCCTAAAGCAAGAGCAATCAAGCCCAGTGAATAATTATGCATCTATAAACGTGCAGGAAAGGAAAGAAGTATTCAGGGCTATAACGTACATGACAGCAAGGTTTCAGTGCTGTTAAGTACAGCCCTCATCTTGCTCCCCAGGACAGTAGTAGGTCGGCCCCTCACATCTGAACCACGTTTTGGTGGTTTTGCTCCTCATCCAGCCAATTTGGGACCCTCCCCAACACCAATGGTTACGTGAATCTACCCAAGGGCTTAAAAGTCATGGATTTGAAATCTGGTTGGGTTCTACTGTGTTTAAAAAGAAGTTTATGGGCAAACAGGATGATTTAGCCATTTGTGTAAATTCTTTCGCACCTGATATGTTAGCCTTTATGGAGACAAGCTTAAACTCTGAGATTATTGATAATCCAATTACGTTAGACAATACAAGTTATAAATGTGAGAAGGAGGAAATAGACTGGAAGGGGGGTCCTGGGTTGCCCAAGGGCACTCCAGAACCTGTCTGAATATCAGCAATGATAAAGCTGATCTCTATGACTTGCCAGGTGTTTATTAGGTCGCAGCTTGAAGGCTGTAGGTGCCTTCATCCAGGCAGTCCCAGCTCCTGAGCAACATGTAAGAAGTAAAATACGGATAGCACATAGGGAAACCAGGACATTTCCCAGCTACAACCCACAGCGGAATTAACTGGGAAGGACTTGTGCTTGAGCAGAGAGCTCTGCACTGCATATGATGGGTGCAAAACCCCATGTTCACCTGAGCAAGCCAGCTCTTCTGCAACTCATTACATGGCTGCGATCATGCATGGTGCAGAGCTATTTTCCAAGCCTTCAGGTAAATAAAGCCTTCAAAAGTACCAAACCCCATCTGCTCTTCCTTCCTCACGTCCCAGGGCTTTCTTTAATAAATCCCATACAGGGGAAGTGGAAAGCAGTGTTGTTTTCTGCTTTTGGAGCTTTTCAACAACACTCTTTATGCTCTTTTTTTCCCAAAGAATATGAGGGCCAGAAGCCAGGTCTTCTCCTGCTTCTTCCGCAGAGAGGAAGAGATCCCTCATGGGAGGGACATTAAAGATGTGACCCCTCAAAGCAATGGCCACATCAGGAGGACAAGACTGAGACAGGAAGGGGCAGTGATCGTTTTGCTTGCAGGAAGCCACCGGCTGCCTTGGAAGACTGTGTTTTGGAGGGGAATTTCTGCAGAGCTGCCTGACTCTGAATTTCACCCCTTTGGATGGCAGCAATACCAGTTCTATTCAATCTCTGCCCTTGCTCTTGGCTTTCCCTCTGAGCACGACAGGTCTATGGCAGAAAGACCCATTCACTTGGGGGAAGGCATTAGGATTTCTATAAACAGAGATAAAATATGCTCCTCGGTGACAAATGGGTTTTACTGCCTGTGTCAGGCATCAGCTGCCAAGTGCCAAACTGGCAACCTCCCTCCAGCAGTGCACATGTATAAGGCATCCGCGGTCGTGGAATTGCTGTACTTTTATGGTCATGCATACAGGAGGCTTTGAACACTCCTGATTTCTGTGCATTAAGATGTGTTGGCTCAGATACTCCTCAGCAGCTCATAGGTGCTCTGCAGAAGGGACACAGTGGGGCTGGCACAAGGCAGAGGCTCTGCAGCATGCCTGCCCTTGACTGTGTCATCCATCACTGAGGAGCTGTGCTCTGCCCTAATAGCTCTTCTCACAGGTCTGTGTTCCTTTGTCCAAGTGAATAAACAAATACTGCCTCTACTTTCAGGCCAGCATCCTTAAGTAGTGCTGGCAATGGTGGTGATACCCTGGGCTTGCATAGAAAATGGTAGGAAATAGGCCCTTACAGGACAAAAGAAGAAATTCCCATGAGGAAACTACAAAACCGTGGAAAAGCTCACATGGCTTTGAATGTAACCACCTTTCACCACTGCGGTAAAACCAAGCAGTGAATCAGAAAAGAAAAACCAAACTACCGCCAAAAATGTGGCTGAGGACTACTGGGAAATAGGGCTGTGTTTTCTTTCTGTTCTCCAGGAATATATATATTTAATGCAAGGAAAAACATTTGGTTTTGGAGCAACATTTCAGCAAGCAGAGCACCATTTTGAACTGCAGAGGACTTGGATGGGATGTGACAACCCTTAAAATACACAGACTACCTGAAAACAATCTTTGTATGTCTCTCACTCGCTTCCCTAAGGAATACTGTAACTCTGTAGGTGTCCATGCCTGCTTTCTTTGAAGGGAATGGCAAAACATGCATTGACATAACTAAAAGCAAAACTGAGCCCATTAACTGTAAAAGCTCACAGGCAAACACATATGCACCCATATGCACTTTTCTGTGCTTTCTTGGCCAAAATTCTTTCAGCGCGCACCTGCTTTCTGTTTGTTTTGGTGAAAACATGGAAAAGTTCTAACTTTACTGAAAACAGTTCTGATTTCTCTAAAAAAAAAAAATAGAAAAATCAAGTAAAGCATCAGTTGCTGATTTATTTCTCTCCTTTGGGTTTTAGTGGGGTCTCTATAAAATCCTCTGGTTGAGCCAGCTCCATTTATTGCCAGTATTGTGCTTGACTGAATGAAGGTCCTGCATGTTTTGTTTGTTATTCTGAGTCATATCATAAACATTTTAGCAAAACGGCCAAAGACTAACAGGGAGCACAGAGAAGCCAAAATCACCAGATGGAGAAAAGCACATCTTAAGGGGATGACATTTGGCATGAGAAGCAGAAGAGAATTAGAGTTTGGTTTGATCTACACCGTATTGTATCACTGCTTCTACTTTGCAGGAAATTGTTGAGGTTGAACTAAAATAAAGATCAAGTTTTAGAGCCTTTTCTCTTTACAAGTTCCTTTGGGACTCCGCATCTTTCAGTATGAAACCTATTAATTATAAATACATACACACACTCACATCCAATTTTATTATTTGGGCTTCATCCCACCTTTCAGAGGGAACCAGATGAAAGTAATAATCAGTTAATGCAGCTACAAAGCAAAAAATAATAAAAAAATATCAAAGCTAGATAAACATATTATGTTCTCATGGAAAACAACAACAAAAAGGGCTGAGCTGGCAAGCAGATTAACAGAGCTCTCCCACACCTCTGTCAAAATGGGGTACAGCCATCCACCAATGACAAGCAACATTGAGCAGAGACTACACTGTCCCTATTATCCCTTGGACGTGTGGGGTGCAGAGCATCATTGCGTGGTGCTGGCATGAGGACAAGGTGAGGATGCTCAGGGCAGTTTGTGCTGTTTTCAGCCTTATGGGAGCTGCCAGCTCTCCAAATTAGGCTGTTGGTGACAGAGCCTTCTGTAAGGCTTCCACATCTTTTGCATGTAGGGCAGGGAGAGAGCTAAGGGCAGTAACCTGTTTGATGACAGAGGCTGGCAATTTCCAAGATGCCTCTTTGGAGATTCAGACATCATACCCCAAGAGTCACAAGACTCACATCTCAGCCCTGTGCTGATCCAAAGTGGGAGGAGAAACAAAGGGAGGAGGACAGGACTTGCTGGAAAACACCTGATTTAATGTTTTTTTTCTGTTCTCACAGAAAGCAATGATGGCAATGCTTTCTTAAAGACAATTCAGAATACTTACACTAAACCACAGAATGCTTCTAGCCATTTTAGAGAGCAAAATCAAGTAATTCCATTGACTGGTGCAAAAATCTTCCCCTAGCCCCAAAAATTTCATCCTTTTCCTTTATACTGAGGGCTATGAATCATACTTGTGGTTATTTGGTCATATAAAGTATGATTACTAAAGCAACCAGGGAGTTATACTGGTAAAGCTTTAGGGCTTGGAAAGAAACCATGTTTCCCACTACATTGTGGGGCTATGAAGGTATCTCATCCCCTAAAAAGAATAATGATTCTGCTGGACTTGACTGCCCATAATCTAAAAAAATAATAACTGCGAGGGGACCACCTGAGAACTGGGTAAATCCAGAGTTTTGCGAAGGATGAGCAATTACAGCAGCTGCAAAGCTGGACAAACACGCTTTGAAGTTTCATGCATAAGTGACTGCGGAAAGTTGTTGTTAAGCTGAAAGTTGTTCTCACCATAAACTCTAGTGAATGCAGGAGAGCCTGCAAGGGAAGAGCCGAGGACAGCACGTATCCTGTTACATTTTTAACCACCCGGATTCAATTTTGGACTCAATATGAGACCCACAAAAAGAAGCCAGGAAAAATCAGCCTTTCCGAATCAATGTGCAAATGAAAGAGTAAAAAGGATCCACCTCCAGTAAAATCCCAAGTTAAGCAACAGCCTAATGCTCTGTGAAGTTATTTCCCCTTCAGTCATGTACGCTTGGCCCTCGCCGAGCAGCTTTGCTTTTTTCTCAGATTAGGTTCACTTTGTACTAATATCCAAAGTTTGCAGCTCTGTTAAAGTGCACTTGGGTTGCACAAAACAGGACATGGAGGCAGGGCTGGATTGCAGTGCATGTCATGAGCTGTTGATTTCAGTGGCTTTATTATTCTGCAGCAACAACTTATTCAAGGACAAGCTTTGACATTGTGCAGAAGCACATCTGCGAATGGAAGCGGATGATGCTTTTAGTTACGGGGGAGTCTGGTATTAGAAATAAGATGCTGTGGGCTGACACCAGTACCAACAGGTTTTCAGCCAGACCTGTGTCTCTAGGGGAAGGATGGTGTGTTTATGCACTGCAAAAATCCCAGCACAAATCAGAACTCAAGTATTCTATGTATTGTATGAATGCGTGGCAAGGAGCTTCCCTGCCACAGTGTGTGGAACACCCCAGCTGCAGAAGTACATGTGTATATACCAAATCAAAGAGACAGCTCATGATTGGAGGTGCAAATATGCATTTTGGGGGATATGAATCCTCCTTCTTGGGTAGAAGCATCTCTCTGGATGAGATATCTTCAGCCAAGGACTTGAAGTTTAAAACAAATGCAGTGACTTTGCACTTCTCATAGAATCATAGAATCAGCCGAGTTGGAAAAGACCTCTAAGATCATTAAGTTCAATGATTAATCAAGGACTGCCAAGTCCACCACTAAACCATGTCACTAAACCCTAGGCATGTCCATCATGTGAGATACCCATGTTTGCTTTGGAAACTTCAGTTCTGCAGAAATCCCATACAGGGTAACCAACAGTGTTCACAAATCTGGCTTTTGGTTTGCAGAGAAGGATCATAACCATTCCCATGGACCAGAACAGCCTTAGGCATCGCATGCTGCAATGGGTCATACAGGTGTTTGTGAGAGAAGCAGAAGGCAACCTTTTTGGGTCAAGAAACAAGAAAGCTGATAGTTTCTGTCCTTCTTTGAGACTGATTGAAGATGAGATACTCAAACATCAACAAAAAAATGCTTTCAATCTGTACTGTCAAGTATAGAAGGATATTTGTGGTAACAGAGAAATTTGCCACCCACTGCTGCTGCTTTGGTGTACAATTTCTGTGGTTGCTCTTTATTCAGAATAGGTCACTGAAAGAAACTAACACAAAAACAAATTCCAAACTATAAAGTGGGGCTTCCAGATAATGCATTATTTCTTAAGGGAAGAAGAAATAACCTTCTTGGATCAGTCTTTTTCCAATCATTCTTGTTTGGCCTTCTCATATTTTCCAGCACGTTTGCAGGATCCGCTATCATTCTCAGCTATTACTGAGAAGGTCTCAATCCTTTCAGCTGTCCTCACATATGTCCACATAGCAGGATCAGGTCATCACTCAGCAGGCCTAAAGCAATACAAAACCAAAAGCAAAGGTTGTTGCTAGCCTTACAGACACCTCAATGGCTTGTTCACAAGGCTTGGTTCAGCAATCAAAAATTTGGGCTCTAGCTTACAAAAACTAGACAAAAGCCTCTTGAATTCGTGAAATTCAGCTGGAGTTTTCTTGGAAAAAAGGTGGGACAACAGATTTTGCTTTTTTTCTGGAGTTTTCTGTGGTCCAAGGAGTAGAAAGGCTCCTGAAGGTGGCAGAGTAGAGGAGCTGCAGAGCCACAGCTTTGGAGGATAATGCAAGACCATGCATTGCAGTGGTAGCAGTTAGAAGAGTTAATATTGCCTTTACCTTGACCTGCCCCTAGGTTTTGAGAGCTTAAAAAGAGAAACATGTGCCAAGGGTTGCTGTAGAGTTTGGGGGCTCAGGTGTTACCTGATTTACGCCTCTGTTGCAGGAACCCAGAATACTGCAAAGTCATGGCGCAGTTCTCCAACGCAAGTACTATGTCATGCACTTCCAAACCTCATCCCAAAGCTCACATTGGAATTCCCTGTTGGTCCTGTCTCATACTGGAACAGCCAAAAATTTGTGAACCAACCCTTGATCTCACCTGCATGCCTTTCAGGAGAGAGCTGTCAATTACAAGGTCTACTTCTTTCCACTCATGCCATCGCAGATTCCTCACGCCTCACCATGCGTGAACATGATGAAGACCTTTCCATTGCCTCTTTTCTTCCCCCAGAAGGAAGACACTAAACCTATGACTTCCTCCTCAGAGCACTCAGAACAGGCAGTGCGCTGGCTCAGAGGTTGGATTATTTCTCTGTGAGAATTAGGAGGCTTGTTGGAGTGTTCGCATATGCTACAAGCAGAATTTCCTTCAGAGGGTTGCATGAGGTTTCTGACCACTGTATCTGTGTGTTCTTCAAGATGACGTATCGTGTTACTAATTCCCCTAATTGCATGTCTGGGCTAAAAACAGACTGAGTTTTCCTAAGAAGTTACATTCTTAATAACATTACTTAAAACACTGTGGTAAATTCAAGTAAATTTTTAACCGATGCACGTACATTATAAATCAGGATATACATGCAGATAATGTTTACTTTAAGCTTGTTTATCTGACTCTGCCTCTCATTTGTTCCATGCTTTGCCAAAATACAGTGATACAAGATAGAGCAACTGGAAGAGATTCAAATCTTCCTTTTTCAGGCTCCTACTGCGTGGAGCATTTCCAGGAGTGCAATGGCCCCAAAATAGCCACACACAATACTCTTTTCCCCAAGAAGTCCGACTAGTAAAATGGACAACTAGATGCAGATACCTCTTCTCTTCAACAGCCCAAATACTGTGTTATGGTGAGGAGGATTTGTTTCTGACTGAGTGCACATTTGAAGAAGGTCCAGAAGTAAAGAGCCTCGGAGTAATCCTGGATGCAGGACAGTTCTAACTGATGTGCCTATTTACATGGCATGCCAGGGTCATCCAGCCCTGCCAGGATGTATTTTCATAATCTAGGGAATACGTTATGCTTAAACATTGTTTTTGCTCCAGAAGTAATGCCCTGGAGACCCCCAGTGAGATGCTGGAGGTGGGCACCAGCGGTTGTGAGATATCCTTGACCCACCACTGCAGCAGCTGCCATTCCCTCCCACAGGGATCAATGGGACAAGGGGCTGAGTCATTTTAGGGGGGAGGACAGAGCTTTGGCAGTGGAGACCAAGATGCATGGAGGCACTTGACATAGGAATGAAGCAATCTGGAAGGTGGAGTCTTTGAGAGGGATGGGTGTTGACTTTCCAAATCCGTCTGGGGTTTTTTTTTCAACCATGAATATCAGTCCTGCAATTTCCACAGAGACCAGGAAATGACACACATGTGCATTGTTGTCACCTCCAGAAAGAGCAGGGAGGCTGCTTTTGGCCATGGCCCAGGAGCAGTGAACATGCACTTTTGGGAAAAGCATTATCTCAGCCCTGAAAGGTCACTTGCAGTGGGAAGCAACTTGCTTTTCTCCTTTTAATGCCAGCATCTTCACTAGAGCATCAGGAAACCAATGGTAAACACTCATTATGGAGAAAATATCCTTTAGAAACACAGAAAGTTGAAAGAAAATACTGCTCCAGAGGCAGCCAGCCCATGAGTGGTGTTTGGGGGGGGATTAACCCATGTCTCAGAGAGTTGCCACTTTTTCTCCCCATTTTCCCTTTCCACACCAGCACCACCTTGGAATGTCCTGCAGCAGGGATAGCAACATTCAGGGTAAATTTTGTCATGGTTGTCATCTTCTTCCAGTGATGAGTGAGTCAAGAGTTCACCAGTCATCAGTAAACATGACAAATCACCAAACATTTACAAGTCCTCCCAAGCCCTCCGGCTGCACAAGTGGCTGGTTGTAGAGTTTGAGTGCAATAAATATTGGAGTGGATGGCTTCTGAGATGTTTCATTACACTGGGCTCACCTCTTTCCTTAGATGTCTACCCACCTGCTGCTCGACTTTGCCAATGGAGCCAACCTTCATTTCAAGCGCTAGTGAAATACTTATTTATGCAGGATTTATTTATTTAATGTATTGTTTTAGACAATATGTGGACAGCTTAGGAGGCAGCAAACAACAGAAGGAAAATACTAATGTTTTAGATATTTGAGGTGCATCATGCGTGATGTCTTTGGTGCAGCCCCTGCCATGCTGGAGTAATGAGCTTATTGCAACACACAGGAAGAAAGATGTTTGCATCATTTCCCAGCAACACACAGATTTTCCTCTCCTGGGTGTTGAACACTCCAAAACTAAAAACAGTGTATTTTTGTCATTTTTTAAGAGGTGAAACTCTCATTTTCCAGAGATGAGTCTTAAAACCAATGATGACCCTTCCTACAATTTTCCTTCTCCCTTCAGCTATCTCTTTCTATTAAGATTAGCTAGATCTGCATTAGCTAAAATGCTTTGAAGAGCTCTGTGTTGCCACCAAGGTCATTGTAGGGCAAGGAACTATGAACATATCTCAGGCCAAGGGCAGTGATGTTCAGGAGGGAGAGGAGCTACTTTCCAGCCCACAACACACAGTCAGAGCAGCATCTGGCTGTGACTTTGCTGTGAATAACGGATTTCCTGTTTGTTGGGACTGATGAGCTGGAGCAAATAATAACAATTAAGAAAAACTAAAACTGGATGGCCATCCAGAAATGAGTGTAACATGTTTTTTAGGGATAAAAATCTTGTGTGGTAAATAAAATTGAGCCCAAAATGGTTGGGTTTTGTTGGGGTTTTTTTCAGTGCCAAGTCTGTTCAGCTCTGGACAGTGTCCAGGGAGCCTTTACTATTATAGAGAGACATGAAGGGGAGAGTTTTATGAGATTCTCTCTCCCACAGGTAAGAAGAGGGATGCTGGATGCAAGCAACACCCTCCTGCTCACACCAGCAGCACTTCAGCTTTGTGCTGAGTCCACTGGTGGTGTACAGGTCTAGAAAATCCCTGAATCCCTTACAAACCTT
>JANRGW010028812.1:7974-18549 GCA_024733675.1 Psilopsiagon aymara
CTCCAGGAGCAGAGGGAAGAAGAAGGGGGAAGTGAGTGAACAAACTGCGTGGCTGATTTATGGCCTAAACCACGACAGTAGGATTATGGAGTTCAGTAATGTACTGTGTAAATGTGAAATATTTTTCCAAAGCCAGTTGCATAGTTTCTGTCCATCAGGTTTATAAGTTTGTTACTTGCTCTGATAAAAAACAGATGTGATAATAGCCTCACATCTCTCACAATGATCTCTGACATAACTTACATAGTTAAGAAAGCTGATGAATTCTGAGAAGTTAAATGTACAGTATCATGCTAGCTATTATTTGAAAGGAAACGTGGTCCTCAGAGTAACAGATTTGAGATGATAAATTTTCAGACTTTTTCTACCATTTATTTCTGTAGGATTCCAGGTGACTATGAGTCTGCATAACAAGTTCAGCTGAAACTTCTCTGCATATATTTGATTATAATAAAAGGAAAATAATTTAATGGATGATATCTGAGGATAAGAAACTATTGATTTATCTTAGTCATTGCTAACATTGATTTTAACAAATAATTCTTTTAGCTGAATATTTGGCCATCTACAGGGTTCTTAGAAGCAATGGTGCTTCTAATTCTGAAAATAAAAAAAAAAGAAAGGATGTCAAGAATGAATTCTCAAGTCAGATCTTGTTACTGGTGAAAAAATTAACTGCCACTTTTTCTGGTTTTAACCGCTTTTCCTGAAAAAAAAAAAAAAAAAAAAAAAAGAATAAGTAATAATGTTTTTCATATCTCAAGGAATAATACCCCTCCTATTTAGCTCATTATTGTCTGAGTAGGTTTTCCAAGATCTAATAGCAAAATCCTGACAAATTTATATTTTTATCTTTCATTGGCTTGAAGGCCATTGCAAGTTCACACCTGCTACATTTTAAGACAAATGCTATAAAAAATAAGCCTAGCTCAATTTATTTATTTCTGTTCAGCAGTTGCCATAAGGTAGACTGTTTCAATGCTCACTGTGGTATATAGTTTATCAAGTTCGTTCAGTACCTGAAACATAATCATTATTCAGGGATGTATAATAATAGTGCAGTGTTGTACATGCAGAGTTTTAGATTTTGTTTTTATGATTGGTTGAGTGAAACTTTAAAATAATCTTGCTATCTGAACAGTAGTTTTATAGAAAAAGCAAGGACATCCCCCTTGTAAAACTCTGCCTGATAGGGTCACTTTTATCTGTTTAGAATTAAAATTTATCTTCCATGTTTTGAACCATGAGTCCTTCAAAAAAGTATGAAATTACTTGACAGAGTGAAAGACAAGTTTAAGAGGGAAAAGAAACTTTGGGGATACATTAATAAAATATTTTCATTAAATTATGTTTTAGGTAAATTTCCTAAAAACTTCTAAGAGACCTTTCAGGTCATGGATGGTACTGGTACACAACAGCTGATATGTAATTTTAAAGAGATATTTTCTGATGCACTAATATTTTTGCTATATAACATTTCAACTGTCTACCAACCATGTGACAAAACCAATTCCAAAATAAAAGGTTACTTTTCTTTAAAATTTTAATTCTCTGAAAGAAGTATTATCAGTCTAAAATATAGTCCATTTCAAGTGTGATACCACTTCTCCTTCCTAAAGAGGAGAATGTGGCTTGGCAGGTCATATTCTAAGCCATTTGTGTGGCAACAGAAATTTGTTACTGTTTAGAAGATATGAGAATTCCTATCTTCTGTTTAAAGATAGTCTATCAAATGTCTACTCCTTCTTTAAAAAAGGCACAGACCCAGTGTCTGACCTCTTGCAGTGTTTAAGTCCCATGGCTAAAAGGGTTTAACTAACGTTGAGCCAAACTCTGCCAATTGAATTTTAGTGAGATTATATGACTGTAACAGATGGCAGAATTTGTCTTGTGTTTCTCTGTCCTCCTTCCAAATTGGATAATTACATTCTACATAACTACAGTTACATAGTTTCAGTTCAGCTCAGTATTTTCCAGTCCCTGCATTACTAAGCAGTCTTTTGCATTTGAGGAACCTGTATTTCTCTCGTATGGGTAGTATAGATATTTTTCTATAGTTAAAGCGGTATTCTTTATTTGTAGCAATGCAGAATATTTATGCTTATCTTATTGCTAAGAATCTATCTACACAGAACCAAACACAGTGAATGTCTTGAGGATTTTGGAGACCGATTAATTTGTTACACTTCTAATATATTGAAGTCTGAGACCTCTTTAAATAATGACAAATGCATTACCACTGTGACAAAATAAAAAAAAAAACAAATCCAGAACAAAAAAGCACAAGGACAAACCAACAGCCAAACAAACAAAATTACCCAAGCCAACAACAAAAACTACAAAACAAAGCAAAAGAAAATGCTTTTTATTTAAAAAAGGTAGGATTATGTTCCAAATTGCATCATTATTTGCTTATTTCACTTCTTTCGGAATTTTGAGTAGAAACAACAGACGCAAAACAAGAAAATTCTGCTGTAAGGTCTAGCTTAAAATATGATGGGAAAACAATATCCAGAATAAATCATGTAAAGAAATGAGAGTACAAGAAAATAATATCTTTAGGCGCAGAAAAATTTACACAATTAAGCATAGCCAAAGTACTTGCAAAAATAGTCATAAGGATTGCAAATCTTACTAGAACTAATTTAGACTTAGTGAGAGCCTTGATATCATGGTTATTAATGTTATCTCAGATACACCCTTTTCAGAGCCCTTGAAGAATTCTCAGTCCTCCTCTAGTATCTGTCATTGGTATCAAAAAAGAATTTTCACTTGAAGGTTCAGATTTTTTACCAGAAATTATGCTAATAATACTGTTTTGAGGGGTTTACTATTCAGTCTTCACTATCGGACTGTAAACATAACCTCAGTTTTAGATTTAAATCAGCAAAAGTTAGATTCCCGTGTTTTCATTTTTCTGTCTATTCATGAAGATGTACTGAGATCTAAGATTTTGGGGTTTGAAGGCCTACAGTTCCAATAAATATTACAAATTATTTGGAGTCCACCATATTGGACTACTTATCAGATTTTCCAGTGTATTTAAATATATATTTTTTTAATACTTAACATCATCCATCATTACAAATGATAAGGTAAGCACCCCACTAAAAGTCCTCAGTTGATGCAATCAATGCAAATTTGTGTAGTTCTATATATGAATGATATCACACACCTACTGAAAGTGACCAAAGTCTTTTCTTTGCAGGTGCAGATTCACTGTAGTAAGGAATTAAGTCGTGTAGTTTACCCATTGAACTCATTTACCTGAAACTGCTCAGAAATTCACAGTGTAACTTCAGGGATTCTAGAGGTCACAATTAGGAAAAGAATTTGCCTATCTTTAGCTTTCTTAATTACTCCATTTTTAAAGAGCTTTATTCTCTTGGCTCCTTTACTGAGCCTAAGCCATCTGGCAGGGACATGTTTTTTTTTATTTCTTAGGGACTATTCTAACATGGCTCATTTTTGCGGCTTTTTTTTTCCCAATAAATTTTCTATAATGATAGAGCATCCCAGATAAGATGATGATGTTATTCCACTGTGAATAGAACTAGCAGGAAATAATGTAGGCACGCTTTGGATGAAATGAGCTATTTAGTATATTTTGTGTACTGTGAAGCACCCTACATGCCCAATGTGTAGCAGGAACTCTCCTGCACACTGAAAACTCATAAAAAGAAGCCAATGGTTGACTTCTCTCACCATCAGCATGGTAATCGTTGTCACTAGTGTCACTAGTTATTGCTAGAAGCATTCATGCATACCTGGAGAGGCAGATGAATCATGCTGCTAATTGTTGGGAGGTAATTTAAGAAATGAAGGCAAGAACATATTATCTTTTAAACTGAAAAATTGTCTGTTACATCTAGAAAAGAAATGAGAGGGCATCAAAGTGGTTTCACTGAGCCTGTTTCGTGCTCCCTCCAGTCTGAGTCTGGTGAATGCTCTACTATATCAACTGCCAATGTCTGGAACACTGCCGTGAATGGTTCTTAGAAAAAAAAAAAAAAAAAAATTGTTTTAGTCTAGGATGTTCATGCTTATATAATTTGTTTTCTTTTTGAATAATTTATTTTGAGTTTTACGATAAAATTATAGAATAGCACAAATGTTTCTCTCCCTCATTCAGAAGCTGTTTATTGTTTCAATTCTTGAGAAAAATTATTATTACTTTATTATCATCAGTGAACATCACCAGTTTTCTTTCTCCTGCAGAAAATTGTTTTCTTAATAGAGTACTAAAATATCTCTTATTTCTGAAGTTCTGATGGTGAAGATTTATTATCAAGATTTAGTTCCCTCAGTGAGAGCTACATGAGCAACAGGACAAAAAAAGTTATTAATACCTGTGTGTAGAAAGCACCCATATAATTATTGCATACTCAGCATATTTTTCTTTTGCATTCAGTTTCTGGGGCTCTATTCACATTTGGTTAAAATATAAAAGTGAGGCAGCTCTTTACTTGTAAATGAAGTCAGATGAAACTGCTACACCTACTGGAAAACTCAGTTAATTCAATTTGCCTTCTACCTGTAGGCAGAATAATTAAAAAAAAAATTAACAACATGGAAGTGGTATTCTTTTTTCATGTTCCAAACTGGCCCAAGACCCCTTATACCTTAATATGTATATTAAGCAGAACTGTCAGGCTCTTTTCCTATCCATTTCTGTCTTTCAAGACTAGTGAATCATCTAGTAAAACAAAGAGTTTTGTCACTTAAATGATTGCATTCAGGTTTTGATCAAAAAGAAATGCAAAAAATAGCATTGTAAAGTTAGAAATAGAAATAATTGTCCTAACACTTGGGAGGAAATCTAACCTACTTTGTCAGTGGCATTGACCTGACAACAAACAGTATATTTTATCCTTTATTTCCAAGCTCAGATAGAATATTTTTGATGAAGCCTTTACAGAAATGCTGTAGCTCATTTTAGTTGGAGTTGAATTTATGTGTAACTAGTTGTAACTTCACTGTTATAAAGAATCCCAATCCTGAACTAAAACATAATTTCTAATCATAGTTAAATTTACAAAACAAAATTCAATAATGTTGCTGTATTGTGATACCAAGTTTACAGGACTGCAAAAGGATAGGCAGACTAGAAGATATTTGAGAAATTTCATAGTGGCTCAGTTTGTCTGTATGGATACAGTTTCTGTGTTATTTGCTATAACTCTGCTCATTTTACTAAAAAACATGCACCCAAAGTTATGATTTACTTTTTACTGACTTAATTAGAAGCCTTCTTTGTAATATTAACCATTGGACTACATATATATTAATATATATATGTATTTTTTTATGTATCAATAATTCTTGGTGCACTAGGATTTTACTAACTTTCCCAAATACAGGGTAAGACGGTAACACTAGCTAACAATTTTTCTAATAAACAAAGTCAAGTAAATCATAAATATGTTATTTGTTTTCTTCAAGACTGTGCTCTGTGGTTTTGCTGCTCATATGACATATCTCAACAAGGTCAAGGAGTAGACAATGCATCCCTCCAGGCATTTTATCTCATTTTAGAAAGGATGCTGATAATAAATCATCCAGAGACACTTTTATTCTCATTTTCTCATTAAGGCACTGTTCTGCCAACTAGTCTATTTTTTAATAGCCAACCATTTATATATTTTATGTGTGTTCTCATATATTTTTCCTCCTTGAGCTCAGGGTCACAGTCCATGAAACACACCTGTGAGCATTGACTAGCTTCCTCTGTGAGATAATTCTGAACTTCAGTATGCTTTACTGTATACATTTGATGTACTCTCACTCTCTTAGTAGATTTTTACCCCTGTATTTTCATATATTTTGGGTCTGACTTTCAAAATCCTGCTGTTACAGACACTTGAACTTTGTAACATTTTAAGCCAAATCTTACAAAAGTAGTTCAACATGCTGTGTTTCACATTTGCTTCTGTGTAATAAACATTGCAGGCAAGTTAATTATTCTATTCTCATATTCCTATGGATATAGCAGCTGTGACTTGGAGCCAGCCTTCAGAAATAATATTTATATTTTCATGGACAGAAATTGTAAGGAGAGAAAATAAAGGCATGATTATTTAAAGGTTACTTTTCTAAAGTTACTTAATATGTATGAATAACTTTTGAAGTGTCCAGACTAAAGTGCAGCAAGATAAGAAGGGAGGCATTTGTATGCTAGACTGTATGGATAATATTTCTACATAATAACTTGCTTTTATATCTTTTTATTGAAAGCTTGCAATATTTTAGATAAATGGCCAAAATAGCACTTTTGATGGTTGAAAATGAAGTTATGACAAATGAATATATGAAATTATGAAATGCCTCATTGAAAAAAGCATTTTGCTTTAATGTTTTTTCCAGTTATTTCTATCTTGTTTTTCCCATTATATAAAGTAGTGTCTCCTTGTGTAATATTTATGTGGCATTTGAAACCAAAGAAAAAGTAGCTGAGTTTCAAATACACAGCACTGCATTTCAATAAGCATAATAATTTGTACTGCCTTAGAATTATACTATGTATTGCAGAGCTTGAAAGCAACAGACTTTCCTATTTAACATCTGCATTCACTCTGCATTTTAGGTAAGACTTTAAGAAAGAAAATTCTATGCTGTACTGGTTTCAGCTGTGATATAATTAATTTTCTTCTTAGTAGCTGGTGCAGTGCTGTTTTTTGGATTTAGTCTGAGAACAATGCCAATAACGCACCAATGTTTTAGTTGTTGCCAAGTAGCATTTACACAGATGAAGGACTTTTCAGTCTCTCATGCTCTGCCAGTGAGGAGGGACACAAGCTGGGAGGGAGCAGAGACAGAACTCCTACTCAAACTAGCCAAAGGGGTATTCCATACCACAGCACGTCATGCCCAGTATATAAAATAGGGGGAGTTACCTGAAAGGGACTGATTGCTGGTTTGTTTGGGTTGCTTATCACTTGTGTTCCTTGTTTGTTTTTCCTTTTTCCTTTCCCCTTTTAGTTTTATATTCTCTCCCCTTGTTATTTCCCTCATCATTATCATTAATAGCAGCAGTAGCAGTAGTTTTATACTTCAGTTATTGAACTGTTCTTATCTCAATCCATGGGGTTCACATTCTTTCAATTCTCCTCCACATCTCACCCTGTCATGGGTTCAGCAGTAGCAGTCATTTTTCTCCTTATTAGTAGCTGGTGCAGTGCTGGTTTTTGACTTTCATCCTGGGAACAACACTGATAACACTGATGTTTTTAGTTGTTGCTCAGTAATGTTCACTCTGACCAAGGATTTTCTGAGTCTCTTGCTCTGCCAGGGAGCAGGGGAAGCCATGAAGAAGCAAAGACAGGACACCTGACTCAAACTAACCAAAGAGGTATTCCATACCACAACATGTCATGCCTGGTATATAAACTGGGGCAGTTACCCAGAAGGGCCAGATTGCTGCTCAGGTTGGGCTGGGTATCGGTCAGCAGGCGGTGAATGATTGTATTCTCTCCCCTTGTTAATTCCCTTGTCTTTATTATTATTGGTGGTAGCAGTAGTGGTTTTGTGTGATCCCTCAGTTACTGGGCTGAACTTATCTCAACCTGTGGGAGTTACATTCTTTTGATTCTCCTCCCCATCCATCCAGGAGCTGGGGGAGGAAAAAGGCGATGGAGGGAGTGAGTAGCTGCGTGGTTCCGTGTTACTGGCTAGGCTTAAACCATGACAATCTTTTTTGGCACCCAACATGGGTTGAGATAACAGCAACCTTTCCCCACCATCTAATAACAAAGAAAAACAAGCTTTCTTAGGTATTTTGGGGTTTTGGAGAATGCACATTCCAAATTGCAGTCTGATATAAGCCCTCTTAAAACAGCCATGTGTAAATTTGCTAGAATACTTCTACCAATTGCAACTCATTAGAAGTATGCTGCCTTTCCAAAGGTGCAAAATGCTTTTTTGTTCAATAACAAAGTAGATACAGGTTGACAAAGTAAATAATTTCAAGTGAAGAACAACAGTCAATATAAACTCAACAATTACTGAAACAATTCAGCTGGATCATTGTGTTGCTGTATAGCTCATGAGAACAGAGTCTAAACCCATGAGGACCTGCAAATTTTTTCTTCATGCAATTCTAAAAAGTTATATAGATGGTTTGATGCACAAAAGATAATAAAATAATGAAAGGAATTTAAAAGGACACTCATTAACAATATTAGGGAACATGAAACATTATCAGATTGAGTAGAGCTAATGTAAATACTGCCACGCTGCAGCAATCATTTCAAAAAATTTTCTTATATTTTAGAAAAAGCAATCACTATTTAATGTACAACCTGATTATTTATTCATGAGGCTTGACACAAGCAACTTACTAGACCATAGAGTTTTTCGTTATGTACTCTACCCAGCCAATTCATGCAATAAAGCTGGAAAAAAGTTCATTAAAAAAAACACCCAAAAATCCAAACAAATAGAAAAGCCAACCCCTAACATAATTACAGAATTATAGAAAGAGAAGTTACTGCCTTACTGAGTTTTCTGCTATTTGAATTCAAGGCCTCTGCTTATTATTAATCTTTGTCTGCAGGTAGAGTTTGGTAACAAATACGAAACAGAACCCCCATGCACACATCTAATTCTATGCTCTTCTATTAAGCACATCCATACACTTTGAAGATCAAATATATTCTTAAAATCTGCTCTTTTTTATACTAGCATTAATGAAAAAAACCTAAATAAAACTGTCCAGCACTGTGCTTACCTTAAATGATCAACATCCACGGACTCATATCAACTGATTGTGCAAAAAGAAACTTGTGTGATTCAGTATCAGAATCTTTTATTTATTATTATCCTACTCCAGTTCTTCATTACCTGACTTTTTTGAAAGGTTTTACAGTATCTGTTATTTTCCATTGTAATAAAACCGACATACAGCAGCATGTACCAGTTTTTCACTAGAATTTTAATCACAACTTGGAGTAAACTCTAGAAAAGTAAAGATAACATATTTAAAAACTTAAACTAAATCAAAACTTTTGTTTGTTAGGATGTCAGATGGCATTTGTGTATGTCGTGCTTTAACCCCAGCTGGCAAGCAATTACCACACAGCCACTTAATTACTCCCTTCAGCCAGTAGATTAGGGAGGAGAATCAGAAAAAAAGGTAAAATCTATAGGTTTAGATAAGAAGAGTTTAATAATTAAAATAAGGTATAATATGATAATACAAATAATACTCTTAATAATAATTAAGAGAAATAACAAAAAAAAAAAAGTGAGGAAAAAAAAAAAGCAAGCAAACAAACGAAAAAACCCCAAAACCAGTGATGCAGTGATATACAATACAATTGTTCACTACTCACCTGACTGATACCCAGCCCAACCTGAGCAGCAACCCATGCTGCTGGTAACTCCCCCCAGTTTGTATACTGGGCATGACATGCTGTAGTATGGAATACCGCTTTGGCTAGTTTGGCTCCAGAGTCCTGTCTCTGCTCCATCCCAGCTTTTTGTGCCCCTCCTCATTGGCAGAGCATGAGAGACTGAAAAGTCCTTGATCAGGATAAGTGCTGCTTGGCAACAGCTAAAACATTGGTGTGTTATCAGCATAATTCTCAGAGTAAATCCAAAATACAGCACTGCACCAGCTACTAGGAAGGAGAAAAATAGCTGTTACAGCTCAGATCAGAACACCTACAGATGCACATGCTCTCCCTATAATGATTAAAATGTTAATATTAATGATTTAAATGACACCTATGTCTGAACTACTAGAAGAAAAAGTTAACAGTTACCAACTAGAACAGGTTTCTGATAAATGCACTTTAAAAAAGTATACAGACTGCTGCTGGTTCGAATATACTTAAAGTACTCCCAGCAAAACATACCTGATCAAAAGTAGGAATATATGAATAGTTTCCTTTTTTTCTCTTCCTAAGAATCATGAGTAGCATTACCCATCAAATTCCTGTCTATTCTTGCCCCAGATTTTAATTTGTTTGCTACATAATCAAACTATTTTGACACATTGTTTATCAATTTTTATTTACTTAGACATTTATTTTGTAACTTAGAGTTTCATTAAGTTGAAAATGTGGTATCAAATCATAGAATCGGAGAATCAGAGAATCATAGACTAGTTAGGGTTGGAAAGGACTTTAAGATCATCTAGCTCCAACACCCCTGCCATGGGCAGGGACACCTCACACTAAACCGTATCACCCAACTCTCTGCCCAGCCTGGCCTAGAACACCGCCAAGGATGGAGCATTCACAACTTCCCCAGGCAACGCGTTCCAGTGCCTCACCACCCTTACATTAAAGAATTTCTTCCTCATATCCAATCTAAACCTCCCCTGTTTACATTTGGACCCGTTACTCCATGCCCTACTACTACAGTCCCTAATGAAGTGTCCATCCCCAGCATTCCTGTAGGACCTCTTCAGGTACTGGGAGGCTGCTGTGAGGTCTCCACACAACCTTCTCTTCTCCAGGCTGAACAGCCCCAACTTTCTCAACCTATCTTCATATGGTCCAGTCCCATGACCATCCTTGTGGCCCTCCTCTGGACTTGTTCCAACAGTTCCATGTCCTTTTTATGTTGAGGACA
>JANRGW010028813.1:0-12560 GCA_024733675.1 Psilopsiagon aymara
CCCGCTCTCAGCCTGGCTCCAGAGCAGAGCTGCTCCAGCCCTGCAGCATCTCCATGGCCTCCTCTGCCCTCGCTCCAACAGCTCCACGTCCCTCTGTGCTGCTGCCCCAGAGCTGGATCAGGACTGGGGGGGGGGGTGTCCCCAGAGCACAGCAGAGGTGCAGGATCCCCTGCATGACTCTGCTGCTCACTCTCTGGGGGGGCAGCCCAGCAGACGGGGGTCTCATCTCTCAGAGCCAACAGCAGTTCTTCCCTATCCTTAATGCACAGTCACAAGAGTAATAACTTCCAGAGGACTCTCAGTGCTCGCAGCGAGTTTTAAACCCTACAACAGATCCCAGCCCTTCCTATTTTAGCACAAGTTGTTAGGTTTAAGTGAACTGTCGAACCAGCTCAGCTTTACACTGTGGCACTGCTGAGAAGAGCACAGGGAAGCTGCAAGAGGCAGATGTGAGCAAACATGCCCCAGCTTTGCCCCTTAAGCTTGCTAAGGGAGGGAATGCTGGAGCGGGGCATCCGCCCAAACCACACCAGGGGTGATGAATCTGGTTATTTCCCACTGGGGAGCAGTGCTGCTGTGACTGGGGTGTCTCCAGGGCAGGAATGCCTTCGGCCATGCAGTTGAGCAGAGGGGGAGAATCCTGTTCTGGCTTAGTCCCTTCTATGAGGGCCCCAGGAGCAGCGTGGCTGCTGCAGGCTCTGCCCTAAACCCACCGCAGTGGATCCAGCAAGTGAGAGCTGGCTCAGACCCGCACTCGCACCCTGAGCAGCAGTAGGGCTCATGAGTGCTCCCACCAGCAGTGCCCAGGGGACAGCTTATCTGCTCCTCCAGCTGCTGATGCAATCAGCCTTGGCAGCAGCTCCAGCGCCAGTGACTGACACACAGACATGTGGAGCTGAGGCTGGTACAGCTCAGGAACACGCTGGCAGCACTGCTTACACTGCTCTGCAGTTTCCAGCCACCCCTTCCCTATGATGGGGTTCGAAGATACAGGTTTAGGCTGAATTCAGGGCTGGAAGACAAGCAGAACTGGAAGGAGAGCTGCTGGTTTATCCCTGCCTCAAGCAATGTGCAAAACATGGCACAAGCTGTAGGCACAACAGCCCAAAGTGGGACCCTAAGGGGTGATCCAGGCATGGGGGCAAGTGGAGTGCAGACCAGACCCTGTGCTCCACACTCCATGTTCCAGCAGGGAACTGCAGCCTGCTCTAGTGGAAGGTGTCCCTGTCCATGGCAGGGGTTGGAACTGGATGAGCTTTAAGGTCCCTTCCAACACAAACCATTCCATAAGCCTACGATTCTATGATTTCCAGCTTCCAGAAGCATAAGCAGATCTTGCAGAAAAGCTTTCATGTGCTGTGTACCCACAGAAGAACCCATGTGCGAGCCAGAGCCTGGTGATGTTCATAGCACAGAGTTGGGCCAGGGGCACAGGAACCCCCCTGTGCCATGATCTGAGGGGTTTAAACTGTCCTTGGTCAGGGATGTGAAGGGTCCCTGCCAAGTGTGGGAGCTTCTTTCAGTAGAGGGAAGCATGTGTTGAACATGTCAGGATGCTTTGAAGTGTTGTCCTCAGTGGGATAATTTCCAGGGATCAGCATCACCAGCTGGGGCTTAGCAAGGAAGGTGCACTGGGAAAAGGAGGCTTTCCTAATTCAGTGCTATTCCTGTCCAGCCAAGACGTAAGGGGTCCTTTCCCAGATATATGAAGAGGTACAATCATTCTGTGTCTATCAGTCAGTGGCTTCAGTTGTAGCGCAGTGCTGGTTTTACTATTCCTCCTGAGAGTTCAATGTCAACCTCTCTGAGCTGTTCTTTGGACAGGGAAGGTTTCTCTATATGAGGCTTGGGAGGAGAGCACTCAGGGAGCAGCTCTGCTCCCACAGCTATCATGGTCCCTCAGCTGAGACCCAATCCCAAAGTGCTCCTACCCTGCATGGAGCTGCTTTTGCTTGGGGAAACCAGTCCCCTTGTGCTGCAGGATCTGCCCACCCCTGCCAAAGCTGAGCTCATCTGAGGTACCACAGTCATAGCAGCTGAGCCAGTGACCACCCCAGGCACAGCCAGCATCAGGCTGTGGAGCTGTGCCTGGAGATCACCACGGCATGAACTGTGCCTGGGCTGCCCTGTCAAGCAATATTGTGCTTTCCATCCATCACCTCGTCACCCTCAGGTATCTCATCCAACCTCAGCCCATGCTGCAGGGAGCTCACCTGCTTTCTCTGAAGGATGAACTTTCTGAAGGCTCCTTCTTGGCTTTGTCTCCATGTGCAGGTAAATAACTATTGACTCCCACTAGGCAGACACAAGTCAAACCACTGCCATTCACCTGCTTAGATTCCTGCTGCTCCAGACTAATGCATAACTCAGGGAAGCAACATTCGTTGTTCCCAGTGAAGAACTGGTTTATTCTCGCCACACACTTCTGCAAACCTGTTCTGGGCCAGCTCCAGGAACGAGTGTTTTCCACTAACATCATCTTTCCAGCTATGTCAGAAATGGGCTAGGAAAAGGCACACAGAATTTTCTGCTCTTTTTTAAGTTTCTCTGGACTAAAATACATCTGTTTGCAGTTTTCTAAACTATTTATTGGAGGTGAATGAACATCTGGAAACCTTTGTGTTCAGGGAGCAACTGTATGGAGTGCATCACGTTTCCTTCTGTGCTATCATGGGCAGATCGTTGCTGTCATGCACAGCTTGGCAGAGCTCAGCATTGCTGAAATGCATCCAGATGAAAACCCTGCCTCCTACCGAGCAAATCTAAATGAGGCCTCTGATACCCTCTGAAGGGCAGTGCAGGGTCCTCACCTTGCAACATCTGGATCCTGAAAGCCTGAGGTTGCACTGGAAGGATGCCTTGTCTGCAGTGATCTAGTGCCTAGTGCCTCAGTGTCTAGTGGTCTAGTGTCTAGTGCCTCAGCACTAGAGCTTTCCTGGAGGGACAGCAGATGTATGGAAGAGGCCATCCCACCACACAGTGTCTGCTCTAGAGGGACAGGAGCTGCCACAGCTATCCCACCCTCTGGAATGGGGTCAGCAATGCCCTGTTTCTGTCTTGCAACAACCTCCATGAGTTTTCTTGCTCTCTTTTGTGCTGTTAGTGAAGGCATCTTGTTCTGGTCTGGTGAGATCAAGGTGCCACAGGCCTATTGCAGTGTGAGGCTGGACAGGCTGGTTTCACCTGGGCTCCTTGCATCAGACCAATCTACCTTCCAGCTGTTTGCTTCTGGAGGGTACCACTGGTCTGAGGGGGATTCCTGGAGTGATGCTCACTCTGGCCCATATGCATAATGCCTGTCAGATTCAGAGACCGGTCCAGAAAGGACAGAAAAGTCTTGAGGCATCTTGTGGGGCTCTCCCACCACAATAAATCTCCTGGAAGAATTCCCTGAAATTCAGTGAACAGAAGATAAAGAATCAGTAAAACCAAAGGAGACAGGGACTGGAGACAGCTTGGGAAAAGGAGGGGACACAGAAAAGGTCCTCCCTTTCAGACGGTGGCAGTGCTTGGGCCCATCATAAACCTGGCCAGAGCAACTCCATCATTGTCAATGCTAAACCTTGGGTGCATTCATCAAACTGTGGCTGAACAGAGGAGCAAAGAGCTGCAAAACTCCTCCTCCATCCTCTGTCCACCTCCATTATTGCTGCAGCCCATTGAAAGAGGACTGAAGAAGACATCCACCAACAGCAACGCAGGCACTGGGCACTGCTCAGAGCCTTGTGTCACTGCTAGTTAAGGGAAGAGCACCTGTGTACAGGCAAGATCAGCCTGAACCTGGGGTTCAGGGTCCAGGGAAGCTCTGTCTGCTGAGCCCTGGGTGACCCCCTGAGCTGGGAGTACCCCTGGGAACTCACCAAAGGCTGGGGTTGAGAGCAAGGGGAGGGTTTTTGGGCTGAGCACCCATGGAAGCAGATTTCACAGCGTGTTTCCTGCAAACCAGATGCTGTGCCCCAGCACTTCCCTCCTGCCCTCCGGTGAGTAATGCAGGGCTAATGCTGGGTTGGCAAAGAGCAGATTCACCCTCCAGGCCCCAGAGGGTGATAATGCACAAAGAAGAGATTAGGTTTTCTTTTGAGTATTTAGAATTCTTTGTTCAGACAAGGGGGAAAAATATCTCCTGGAACAGGCAGATCCTTGCCACTGGGAGAGAACAGCATGCACTTGAATTGATGGTTTCACAGCCCCTGTGTGCTGAGTGTTTGCAAGCAGTAGGGTGGAAAAGAGCATGAGAGAGGACTACAGGGGCTGTGCTGGGCATCCTCTGCCACGTGCTTGGTGAGATGCACACTGTGGGTGGCAAGGAATAGCTCCTGTGATTCCTGAGCAGCATAGGAAGCACTCATGCAAGGTAGGTAGCATCCCCCATTCCCTCCAGCCATCACCTCACTCATGGCAGAGTGGTGGCAGGGCTCATGTCGCAAATGGGCCCCAAGTTTGACAAGAGGATTGAGGGGACACTCCTGGTATGGTCCCTGGCATCCCCTGGAGCTAAGGCCAACTCCAATCGGTGTCTGCCACTGGGCACTGCTCCAGTCCATGATGCTGACCTCATGACAAGTGGTCTTGTCTCAAGCTTTGGCATTCTCTGCATGGCCAAGAGATGGAGCAGTCAGCTGTTATGCACAGGCCATGCAGTGCTCATGTCTTGGGGTGGCTTTCTCGGAGACAAAGGATGCTCCACCTCCTTCAGACTTCCCCTGTTTGCCAAACACACACAGACCAGAGAGGCAGAAGAGGAAAGACGTGCCCAGGGTCACTCAGAGAGGCGGAAGCGACATCCCGGACCTCACAGAGCAATCCCGGCTGCTCAGAGACCAGCCAGAAGCTCTGGGAAATTTTGCCTTATTTGGTGATTCATCACCGACTTGCTTGGTTCTCATTCTGGGCATGGGCAGTGACACAGGTTCTCTGATTTACAGTTTCCTGGCAAGACCTGCTTTTTGGAGGTGTTGCAAGGGTGATGCATTTTTGACAGTGGGGGCAAATTTCCGTGCCTCAGTTTACCGATAAAGAGAGGGAGCAGCAGGATGCTTCCAGGCTGCCTGCGGGATGTCAGAACCAGTGTCCTGCAGGCTTTGCTGGGATCCTGGCGTGGCCGATGCTGCCCTGCAGATGCCCCTGTTCTCAAACTAAAGGAGCCAGCCCTTCTGCTGGCTGGGTCAGGACCAGACTTGCAGCTTTAGGCAGACTGGGTGTGATGTGCTCACACCCGGCCCCTCTCGGGGTACCCCGTGTCAGGTCCCTTCCCCAGCACCCCAGGATGGCTCCAGGACAGGGTGATGTCAGGGCCATGAAACGGTTAAAGCGGTGTCGTGTGCTCCCTCCGGATTGTTCTGCAAGGTGTGTTGTCACATTTGTACTTCCTCCTGGCAGCCTGCAGCACAGCAGAGCAGAGGCAGGCAGGGAGGGACCGCAGGATGCTGCTGGGCCCTCTGGCTCCACCATGACCGTTTCCAAGCTCGTGGGCCGCTGTGCTGCAATACTACTCCTGGCTGTGCTGTGCGATGTGGTCGGGCTCATCACCCTCTTCCTGGGAATTTTTGCTCCGTTAAGCTCCTGGGACTTCTTTGTTTACTTGGGAGCTCTGCTGCTGGCCTTCAGCCTCGTCTTCTGGTCCTTCTGGTACACATTCAACATTGAGGTCCCCTTCAGGGAGCTTGGTTTTAACTAATCCACGGATCCGGCAAAGCCGAAATGGAAACTTGTACTTGGAGGAGCAGTGCCACATGCTCAAAAACTCCAAATCATCTTCCGGTTGGGAAAGAGCACCAAAAAGGACCAAAGGGAAGGGCCTGGTTGTCACTGCAGCATCGATCAGCCAGACGGACCCTCAGGGGAAAGGTACCTACAGCTCAGCATGCACAGGGATGCTTTGCTGGTGTTGGGAAATGCAGAGGACTTGAGACCTTCCTGATGGTGACAGCCACTGTTCAGAAGTAGCGTTACAATTTAAAATGCTCTGAAATAGATTAATGATGGCCAGGAATGTGGTTGTGATGGATGACCCTGTGTGGGTGAATCTGAGGAGGGAAGGTTTGGTGGAAATTGAGGTGGTTTTCATCTGGGGCTTATTTCCATGGTTCTTTCCATCCAACAGCATTGTGAGTTGAGGGTCCTGGAGAGCTGCTGCTCTCTTGTGACAGCTTTTGGTGGCAGAGGGACAGGGAGCAGGAGCTGTCTCACAGTGATACAATTAGACAAATAAAGAAAGTGGATCATAACAAACCAGATTCAGGCTGTTGCTTAATACCAAAACCTCCATGTAGATGAGGTGTAAAACTACTGTGTGAGTGAGCAAACCTGGCTGCTCATTGACATAAGCCCATCAAACAAGTGTGCCCTCCTGGGCTGCCCAGGTTGGGAATGTTTTGCCAGCAGGGAATGTATTTCCAGCAAAGTAATGGGGAAAAAACCAAGCAAAGGCTGTGTCACAAGGGCACTGGCATGACGCCCTGTATACAGCCCCATGACAAACGCTGAATGCATGGAAATGAGGTACAAAGTTCCACGTTTGAACACTGGCTTTGACACTGTGCATTTTTAATCTCAGGCTGGTCTAGAACATGCCTGGTTTATTTGGCAATCACCCAATGACAGAAAGATCAGGCAACGTGGACCTTGTCTAGATTCCAAAGCCTGGTCTTAGTGCAGGAAGGACCCACACATTGTGCATCAGCCCCTGCATTGCATGGTGGGGCTGGTGGTGACACAGAAACATCCAGGTCAGCCCAGAGCTGCTGCAAAGGGCTCAGGTTTGGCCTCACTTATGAGCAGCAACACTACTGCAAAGCTTAAAGGAGGTAGACATGTCCATGTGTCAGGAGAGCACCACTGCATGGGCAGCATCCTGACTCCTTCCCAGCATCCCAAGGGGATCTTCTTCCCCATCAGCATGATGGCGAAGTTGGTGGAGTCAATTAGCTCAAGGTAATTAAGGAGTAGCGCCACAGCGCTCGGAGCTGTATGTACCTGACAGAAGGACAACGGCAGTAGGAGGATGCCAGGAGCCAACCGTGAAACCATGTACCAAGACCCTCACACCAAAGAGCCAATGGTTTTATAGCAGCACATGAAACAAAGAGATTTCCCCCACTGACACACAGGTGAGTACCAGCTCTGAGACCAGCCTCACCTCTCTTCATCGCTGGTATCTCAGCCAGGCCAGTGCCCCCAGGCATATACCTCCTGCTGTGTAGGCAGGAAGATTGCCAAGCTACATGATCCCCACCCCAAGTGCTCTGGAGAGATTTCCTTGCAGTTTCCTTCTAAAGCTTCTCACAACCAGTGAGAAGCCAATATTATGATTATTATTGTTGATGCTGTTATTATTTACTGGTTTTCCTTTACTTCTTGTTGTTGCTTTTCTATTGACTGATTTTTCTCCTTGTCTTGTTGCAGTGACCATAAGGGGCAGACAGGAAGTTTTCTTGACTCTCCCTGCAGTGTGGAAGCTGTAGTGTGAGCCATGGTGGTTTACAGCCCTACACTAACCAGGATGCCCAGACCTGGTAAGTTCATCTTCACCCTCCACCACCAGGTCTAAGGGTGCTTTTCCAGCTATGTGCCCTTGGGGCTACTGCCTTCAAGAATTTTCTTCATGTGCCTCCAGATAAGAGCCTGTAACAAGCATTAGTTGAATACTGCAGCGATGTATAAGGAAGGGCAGCAGTAACCACACCCTCCTGTATTTGCTCTGGGATTTTTAATTGCTAATGCCTGCTCAGTCCAGCCTATAAAGCCTGGCCCAGGGCTTTGTCACCATTCAGTGTCTGTCCCCACCAGCACCATGGGTGCGCCTCTCAGAGACAACACCCAGGGAGTTGGTGGCATCACCCGGGGAACCCAGCGGGAAGTGGGTGCAAGGTCCCTGCCACCACTCGTCCCAGACCTCCTGGCATGCTCTTATGAGGCAGTGTCCAGCTCCTCCAATGCACCCCTCCACACACCGGCTCAGCCCAAGCACTGCATGGACAGGGTCCTGCAGACCTGGGGATCCTGCAATCCCCTGGGAATTCCCGCTGGCACATTTTCTTTTCTCTGGTTCGTCTGTGATCTCTGATGGTCACCAGCTCATGTGGCTCCAGGCAGGGCAAGCACTGCTCCCCAGCAGGATGCACATGGGGAGGTGTTGAACAGGTTAAACCAAACATGATTCTGTACCTGTGTGTGTGTGCAAGGTGCCTCCAGCATCCTTCACCTCCTCAAGGCAGCTGGCAAGGAGGGACATGGGCACAGGCAAGACATGGTGGCTTCAATTGCCCATGCACAGTCAGAAGCAATCAGCCAGGCCCAGCTACCAGAGGGAAAACCTCTGGCTTGGGTTGTGTGCCCACTCCAAGGGGCACACATGGGAAGGGACTCTGGTATATTTCTCTTGCTCCCTGTCCCACCTTCTCCCATGGTGGGCACCCATAAGCACACCTCAACACCTCCAAAGGGCCAGCTTTGATGGTCTCCAATGCACCTGTCCATCCCAGCAGCATAGGTCCTTCCTTCTCCTGCTGCTCCCAAACCACACTGGCTGGAGCAGAGCTCATCCCTGCTACATCCAGCCTCACCAACGGCAGGATAAACACAAGTGAAGTATCTGAGAGATGCTGTCCCTTGGAGGCTCAGTCCTGCACAGCACTGGGAGAGCTGGCCTAAGCCCAGCACATTATTGACCAAGAGCTTATCTTTCCCTGCTGGGTTCTTGTGGTTTTGTATTTGTTCTGTTTGCTCCAGGCTGCTGGGGGTGTTCTACAGCCATGGGCATGGCATAGCACAGGGGCTGTGGCACAGTGCCCATGTGTGCAAGGCACTGGGAGCCGCAGCCTTCCTCCACTCCCTGACCAGTGCTTGCTCCCCAAGTCACGCCACTGACCTAAACAGCGAAGACAGCACCCTCCAGCTCCTCCAGGCTGGATCTTTAACCCAGGAACGCTGTGGCAGTGCATGCAGTGCCTGCAGATGTGTCTCGGTGGAAAAAATTCCTCTTTTTGTAGCCAAGTGTTAGCAGCCTTACTCATACCTGGCATAATCCTGAATATCAATGGGCAGCCCACAACTCCCAACTCAGGAGCTGACATGGCTGCACACATGGTGGTCAGTGGTCCCCTGAGTCCCAGAGATTTGCTTTTAGATGTCTCTATTGGAAAGATCTTGAATTTCTTAGGTAGCATCAGGGTCTGTTAAAGCATTCACATCTCTTTCCCCTGTGTATTTGTAGGGAAACAGACAAAGGACCAGAGCGTGAATGTAAGGAGCAAGATGAAGAGGAATAGCACCAAACAAGGACTCTGTTGTGCTGCTCTTGCAAACCCACCACTGAAGTTGCAGAAGACTGTGCCATGCTGATGTGCTAGGCACGTTGCTATCACTCTGGGCTCAAGTACCCAAGGCACCCCTTAACCACTGGATACGCTTGTGGCATCCTCTCTGAGCACATCACACTCACTCCTACCCATTGCTGTTCTCTCAGAGGACCCAACACAAGCCACCTGGCAGCAGCAGAGCCGCTGCAGGTTGTCCTCACTGCGGGCCAGTGCAGATGGACAGGATCCAGCTGGTGGGACCGGTTCTGCAAACCCCATCAGATGGATGTGAAGAACTGGTCCATCGGGGCTCAGAGCTGGAGACACCTCCTGAGGTGCAGCTGATTCTCTTGTCTGCATATTGATGCACTCTATGGGAGAGGAAGGCAACACAACCAGGCAGGACAGAGGATTTCCTAAGCAAATCCAGCTGCTGGCTGAAGAGAGGGTTTAGGTATATTTTACCTAATATCAGCCTCAGGAGACTGAGATGTCTATCTCCATCCTCCTGTGCTCCTGATGCATCATTCAGCCAATCATAAAGACATTTGTGTAGGACAGAAGCACATAAAATACCTATCCAATAGGTTATTAAGCACTTCCCATTACAGACACTTCAGTTGCTTAAAACTTTGACAGAATTTCTTTCTTTGTAATTTCCCACCCTGGAGAATCTGCCCCTGAGGCAAAGTTTGGTGCTTCCCTCATCCTTCTGTCTTCAGACAGTATGACAGGACACTGCTGGCACTCAGGGACTCCAATGTTAACCAAGACATGCTTTGCTAAATGGGCTCGATACAGAGATGCAGTGACCTGATGTAGGAGACATCTCCCCACCATACCAGAAAGACCTTCACAAACATTTCTGCAGCTATGAAGGTGCATTTTGGGCCCAACATGTGCATGATGTTTGTGTTCAGTCCAGCTCCACCACCCATTTCATGACAAGGTAAAGAGGCCTCAGAGAGAACACATGGTCTGCCAGAGAGAGGGCTAAGTCCACCTTCACTGCTGCCTACACAAGAGCACAGACCACATACACTTGATGGGTGATATCAAGACTCTGGTGTCTTTGGATGTCCTTGATTTGGCACCTTGCACTCATGGCACTGGGGTTTGTTGTTGTTCAGTGTGGGAACTACCAGTCTGGGGCAAAACCAGAAGCTCTTCATTGCCCCTAGTTCCTAGGGCATGAGATCGGTAGCATCTCAGCCTCTGCCATGAGGAAGCAACTGGTGTCTCCTCCAACCATCTAATCATCCTGTCTTCCCAGATGGGGGACCCTGCTCACAGCTGTGCTGCGCAGGACCCTGAGCCTCCAAGCACTGAAATTACTTACATTTGAAACCTCAGCATATTTGGTCCCTAATCCTATCCCAGGTGGAACAGGGACCACCTCTTAGCTCCCCAGAACATCAGTCAGAGAGCCATAACACTAAAGGATGCCATCAAGCACATAGCTTGGGGTACAAGAGATGTGGAGCAGAGGGATGGGGAGCAGAGCAGAGTCTATGCCAGGGTATTTCGTAGCATAATGTTCTGTTCAACCATTTCAGTGTCACTTTTATTAAAGCTGCCACCTTTCTTTTCAAAGCTGTGTGTCTACTGATAGTAGGTGGTGGGAACCTCTGGTTGCAGCAACCCTGTGGAGGTGTAGCTCTTACACAAGGGAGAGTGAGAGCTGGGAAATGTGGTAGGGATGGGAAATGTGCCCAACCGTCTCCAGGGCATCCTGCCAGCATGAAGCCAGGTATCCATCCATGGCTGATCAAGGAAGCAGCCAGCCCGCAGCCAGGAATGTTATCACATAAAGGGTCTGAGGGAACTCTGAGCTGACCCCACTGCCCGCAGAGTCACAGGCAGAGCCAGCCTTGCTCAGAGCAAGAGGCAGTGTTTGAAAAGGAACCAGCACTCCTTGACCTTACAGGGGATGAATGCCAGAGAGCGCAGACTCCTCCTGCACATTTGGCCCTGCACAGCGCCTTGTACACATGTTCTGGGGGGGATAACGAGCAGGGTTTGTACATCCTGCACAACCTTTCTGTGGCAATCCTTGCCTCTCCCTGCACATCTGGTGTGGAGGGAGCGGGATGCCCAGTCCTGCAGGCAGTGATGCCATGGCCATGGAGACCAGTTCCCAGCTGGTTCCAGCACTGGTGAGCTGTGCTCCCGCAGCTGGGATCTAACTCTCTCCAACCCTCACCACTGCAGCCGCCCGGTCATGGAGGTGCCCAGGGCTGATCAACGGGATGCAGAGAGATGAGCAGCTCTCCCCCAGCACTGCCCACTGGGCCACTGCTGACTTCACCCTCAGACCATTTCCTTGCTCAGAGCCAGGCACTGCTTTGCTACTTGTTTGTTCTGCCTCCACCCAGTGCTGCTGCTGGCATCAGTCACGCTCGGGGCACGCAGCACCTTCAGACACAACACAGTCAGAGGATTCTGTTGCCTGCCCCGTCCTCCTGCTCTTCCAGCAAAGCAATGCCCATTCGAGCAGTGGGGACATGGCCAAGCCTGCACCAGCCAGGGAATCAGTCCGGGGTGAAATGAGATCCCATGTAGGGAATCTGGAGAGACAGACACGGGGTTCTGCCCGGGCTGAGACAAACCAAGGTCTGGCTTTGCCGGGGAGCTTGGTCACGAGCATATTTTGGCTGGGCAGAAACAGCCACTGCTGGATCTGAGCTGCAGGGCCCTGGACACAACAGACAGCCATTTAGAACAGTTCAGACCTTTTGTGCCTCTCTTTGCACCCCCAGTGCTCATGGAGATGTGCAGCTAAAAGATGACACGAAGGGTCTGAGCTGCACTGACAGCAATCAGTTAGGCTGTATGATAGATGTAATGCTTTTAAAAACCATGTAAATGCAGGCATGTCTGCAGAACACCAGCCACAGCAGAGAGCTCTCACTCAACCCCACAAATCCTCCAGTGTCCTGAATGTCAGGCCCAATCCCAAGTCCTGCTGGTGTAAGATGTCCTCAGCACAAAGAACAGCTTGGAAGAGGCTCAGGACAGAGGGAAAGGTGCAGAGCATCCTGGACTAGCAGTAATCAGACCAAGAAGCTGTTCTGGGAGGTGTCCCACCTCCTGTTCCTCCTCACTCCTAGTAACTCATCTGCCTACTGTCCCTCCTACCCACGGATGGAGACTTCATCCATACCCTCTGTCGTGGTTTAAGCCATAAATCAGCCACACAGTTTGCTACATGGAGAATCAAAAGAATGCAACTCCCACAGGTTGAGATAAGAACAGTTTACT
>JANRGW010028814.1:0-39648 GCA_024733675.1 Psilopsiagon aymara
AATTAAATAGGGGGGCGGGGTGGGCTGCCAGCCTCGGCGCTCAGCGGCCGGCGGGACCCTGCAGCTGCGGAGCCGGGCCGCTCCTCTGCGGGATTCCCCTGGCCAGCCCCCTCGCCCCCGACTAGGCCCTTTCTCACCCCTCGGACCACGGAGACCGACGGAGGTGTCCGGGCGCGGAGCGAGCCGCTCCCCGTAGCGCAACCGTGAGGGGACGGGGTGGCTCGGGCAGGGTGCTGGCCCGGGGGCAGGGCGAAAAAACAGCCCCCCCAACCCCTCCCCCATGTGTGTGTGTGTCCCCGTTACTATTTTTTCCTAACGTCACCGTCGGGTCCGCAACCTTCACCTGGCCCGCGGAGGAGGGAGCAGAGCCCCCCGAGCGCGGAGGGGAGCCGGGCTGGGTGCGAGCAGCAGATAGGAGCAGGGGCACGGCAACGTGTTACAAAATGTAGAAGCATTATACATATTTGATTTACACCACGATGCGAAGTTGTGTGTGTGCGTGGTTTGGTTGCGTTGAGAATTGTTTTGGGTTTGTTTTTTTTTTTTTTTTTTTTTCCCGAGGATGCCCCAAACCCCTGTGTTCACATAGATTGAGCAATTCTCAACACACACTGTAATAATGAGCTTTAATTCTCTATCCAAGCAGAACTTGAGCAATAATAATAAGCACATCAGAACAATTTGTTTACTGTGGCATTGCACAGGCTGCAGGGTCCAAGACTAGCTACAACAAACGGTAAAAAACAGAGGAAACTCTCTAGAACAGGGAAAATATTGCGATAGAAACGCGGTTTTGGCTTTCAAGGAAAGAGGCACTTGGCTAGCATTTTAGCTGGGATGTTTTGCCCTTGTCCAAGGTATGTGGTTTTAAGTACTTTCTTTGCATTTCCCGCACACGTTTCTCTGCTTGTCTAACATTTCTCTTTCGTCCCAGGATTGCATTTAAACCTTGGTGAAGAAATGTAATTTTGCCCTTGTTTTGTCGTTGTTGGTTTTTCTTTTATATCCTTTCGTCCTGTCGGTTCAGCCCTTTCGCAATTGATATAAACTGAATAGCTCCATCTCTTCGAATAAAAAATATCAGAGTTATTGGTGAAACGGCTTCTTGTGCGTTGCCGTGTGAAGTTCCGAGAGGTTTCCGCCTGCGGTGCGGCTGCAGCCGGCCAGGCTCCCCTACAACCTGGTGCAGGGTTGCACCTACCTTTCTCCGGGGCGGGCGGAGGGATCACACCGGGCGCCCTGCTCTGTGAGCCCGGCGAGCTAGAAACTTGTTGGAACGAGCTGGATTACTGTGCGGGAGTGCGTGTTTGAGGGGGGCATTTAAGATGCTGTGAGAAACTTCTGTGAAGTGAAGCGTCCTAAAGACAGAAATTTAGCAGAAAGATAACATTTCCCCCAGTGAAGAATCCCACTGCATAACAAGGCAATTATTTTCAATGCCATAACCTCGTTTTCTCAGCCAAAAAAAAGAAAAGAAAAAGAAGAGAATATTCAAAATTTCAAAAGAAGCCACAAACCAACCCAACTTCTAGTTTAAAAAAGAAACATGCAGCTATAAATCATGTCTTTATACCTTCACTTTGTAGCCGGGCTTTCTCGCCAGCTCTCTGTATTTTTTTCTTCTCGAGGACTCCTAATGCTATTAATTTGTCTAAAACTTTATTCTGGGATGTCTTGAATTATTTCCTTTCTCTATCCTCTAAAACATTTTCATAATAAGCATGACTCCGGACAATGTTTGATTTGTTTTTCTCCCCTCATCCCGGTTTAGACTGAGACATTAGCTGAATTCCCTGGGGGTGATTGGATGCAATTCGCTGAAAGTCGACAGGCACGTCCTGGATGTTAGAAATTCACTTTTCCTCAACGTGACAAGGCTGAGTTCGATCTACAATTGTATTTGAAAGGGCAATGAGCGGAAAGATCTCCCATCATTAAAGCCTCCCTCTTCTTTAGCAAAATAACAAGATACTTCATTTGCACACAAACACTCAGGGAAAAAAAAAAAAAGAAATCCCCAAACCCCAACCGACCTGCGATAACTCTTTAATAAAAAGCTATTTCTGCATAATTTGTGAGGGAACGAGGACATATCAAAAGGTATCGGAGGTCCCCCAAAGCGCCCATGTGATCAAGTTGACTTCTTACTTTAAATCTTGAATAAGATGTGAGTTGTAACAAGGGGATTTGCACTTACTCCATGACCCTTGTAATTGGATTAAATATAGACTGAGACGTACAAAAACATACCAAGATTGACACCTGCCAACTGGACTTCCTTATGATTGATTGTGATGCTTCGTGCTGGCAACAATAATGAAATAAATTGTATGGATAAAACAGCACATTTGTCATTTCCGTGCCATAAGAGAGGAAGGCAGCGTGTTAGCCAAGCTGTTATCTGACAGGCGCGAGCAGCAGACACAACTAAAGACCTAAACAAGGATTCCAGACATTGACAAGACAAATTATAACTTGTCACAACCTCTTTAAATTCAGAAGTTTTCAATTAACATATAGATTGCTGTTACATATAAGATCGCCTGGACTTTAGAAACATAAGCAGGCAGGACGGAGGGCGTCGGGGGGCCGCCGAGGCTGCAGCGCCAGCGTTGTCCCGGGGCTCACCGAAGCCCCGGCCCCGGGCTCGGCGCCCCGCAGCCGCCACTGCCCCGGGACCGTTCTCCCGAAGCGGCGGAACGAGCAGGCTCCAGCCCGCATTTGTGGCAACCCGGCCGCCGCGCGGAGGGGCGCTGAGGGGCGCAAGTAACGCATCCCCTTGTGGCCTGCCGTGCTCAGCCGTGATAACCCACCGCCCACTTGGCCCGGACTGCAAAACGTAGTCGGCGGTGGTTGTCCCGTAGGTAATTGATTTGGATTTATGGCTCCCGGCGGCAATTCGCAGCGGGTGTTAGGGGGGATGGATGCAGAGCAGGCGGGCTGCCGCCCTCCTCTGCTCACGGCCGCACCAGCGCAGCACGGCTACCGCCTGACTCTCGACTGGGCTGGGTGTGAAGGGGCACCTCCAGGAGCGGGGAGCCTGCAGCAGATCCAGGGTGCCCGACCCTGGCCCTCCCCTCCGCCCCCCGGAGAGACTAGAGTCAGGGTTGGGACCCACACCCAGCCCGGCTTCGCTCCCCCGGCGGCGGCACGTTCCCACTCGTGACCGGGCCGGGTGTCTCAGTGGAGGAAACCCGTGGTCCTGCCTAAGAGGGAGACGTCACCTGCAGGGGAAAGGCACAAGGACTTAAGTTTGGGCAGGGTTTCTCAGGGTACCCAACAGGCAGCGTGCTCTGCCAGGGGCTGGGTCAGTGTCTGGCCATCTGGACCCAGCCAGGTAATTTTTTGGGTAAACTCTGACCTTCCCGGAGTGCTGGGAGGCGAGAAAAGGTTCCCTGGGCACGGATCCGAGCCCCCCGGCCTGGCCAGCTCCTGTTGTGACAGTCAAAATGCCAGCGAAACATTTTCACCCAGGACATGCCCGAGGCGATGCTGTCCCGGCCCGGAGAGCATTCCGCGGGTGCAAAAAGGGATCCCGACTCTCCTTGAAAACCGTCGGGTCCCACTCGAGGGGCAGCTCCAGCACTTACACAAATATTTTTCATCCCCGTTTCCTTTGTGTGAGCTGGTTTCTGCTGGGTCCGAAATGGGAAAAGCGCACGGCTGCAGCGGCGCAGCTCTCCGGCCATCGCTGGGGGCAGAGGAAAAAGACCCTCACCCCAAAACCCCGAGTCCCAACTTGGGAAAAAATAACTAATATTCCAAGGCGACCTTTCCATTCGCTGTAATTACCGCCAAACTCATTCCTCTAAATTAAATGCTGCAAGTGATTTGAATCCTTGTAAAGCAAAAATCCAAGTTCCATCGAATTAGTTGTAGCCTGCCTGCTTTCCCCAGTGACTGCATCTATTAACATTATAATCTTCAACACCATTTTTTATGTAACACTATTGTTAGTAAATCAACTCCTCAGGTCCACAGAGACGCTGACCCCTGGCAATTCAGTGAAAGTGTAATTATCTCCCCGAATCTTGGACAGATTTAAGAGATTACATTTCAACTAAATCTATATCAATGCTAATTTTTTCCAGACTCCAGGTGCTAGGCTCTCCGAAATGCTGTTTCTGCCCAGCAGAATGGGTTACAAAGAGGAGAGGGCTTGCTGTGTAGAGGGCCAAAAGAAATGAAGCCCCACATAAAATTACACCTATTTTTTGCTACAAAACCTGGTTCTTGTATGGCAAAGTTAAACAAAGCAGCTATGCTAAATTAGCGTTAAATAAAGGCTAGTTTAATGCTCGGTTACAGTCAACTGGTGTATATTTGATGGCTAATTGTCTATCAAAATTAAAAAGAAAAGAACAAATGATTCGTTATAAGAAGGTGTTAAAAGCTGCGACAAAAGGACATTTCACAAATATAATATCTGTGGATGGTGAATTGTCCTTCTGAAGCTTTTTTAATGTACTAAAGGCCTGGGACTCCCTAGATATGAATAATGGGGAGAAACGCGCTCTTTTATTCGGAAAGAGCCTATTTTAAAACAGGCGCTCTAATAAACCGGCAAGAACAATATTCCAGGAGGAACAGGCACCGGCGTTGCTGTGATTTCCGACGGCCACTTACATAAATAATACCTCGGCAGTAAAAAGACATTTGAATGTTATTTGGTTTGTGCTCAAAGAGACCTAAGCGCCTTCCCGGCGGAGAGCAGCTCTTACTTGCAAAGCAGACGATATCAGCGGGGAGAAAACAGTATTTGTAAGGGCTGCGGGGACGGAAAAGGGATAAGGATGGGGACGGATCCTGCCTCCGTGCCCCGCGGGCAGGAGAGGTGCGGGGCCTCCCGCCCCACGTTTATTTATCAGGGTAATGGGCCAGGAAAAATGTCAGGAAAGGGGGAGCGGGAGAGCCACAAAAATAAGAGGCAAAAATGGGACCCTCTCCTAAAAACCTCTTGTGCGAAGTTAATTCAAGAGGATGGCAGCAAAGCGGGCGCCGGGACAAGCCCCCGCCGGCTCCGCGGGAGCGGAGCCCTGAGAGGCCGGTCCGTGTGGGGAGGGAGAGGATCCGCGCCCCGCGGAGGGCGTGTGGGAGAGCCGGAGTATGCAAAAAAAGCCTGACTAAATCATGCAGCAAGAGCGACAAACCGTCTGGAAAATGGACGCATGGAGCAGCAAGAATGTACTTTTTTATCTTTGACAACTTGTGTCCTAAAGAAACTATCTTGAAGATAATTGAAATGATTACAATTCATTGCTGCCTTTCTTTGAGTAGGAACAGTCAAATAATGAAATCTTAGTAATACATCAAAAATTTAATTTACATTACACCACTGCTCGAGGTTTCCTTTTTATTTTTTTTCGTCCCTTTTTTTATGCCCAGCTTCCCCTAGAAATCTTGTGCTCACACATAATTCTGCACTTCGTTACATTATTCATATTTTCGGGGTTATTTCCCGTCCCCTCCCGCCCCTTCTGCTTTACTAATGGTCTCTGAAATTCCAGGTGTGGGGGCCCTTTCTGTGAGTAGAGTACCCCAAGAGGCAAGGAAGGACCCCAAAACTCACTCCAGTGAGGCTGGGGCGGCTGCTGCAGCTGGGTGGTGGAGGAGATGCTCCTGCCCTGGAGCTTAAGCAAAGGGGTTGGGTTAATCCCTGTCCTCCCTTAACTTCTGGAGGAGGGTTAGCCAAAACCCTGAGCTCAGGGTGCAATGACCAAAGACTGGGTCCCCCCCATCAGGGTCCCCCCCACCCAGGGCAGCAGCGATAATTTGTTTTTGGAAGCTGTTCTGAGGCTCAGCTCCTTAATATTATTACAATTATTATTACAATTATTACAACTATTATTAGCAGTATTAACTTTATTTTTTGTTATCATAATTATCACCATTATCATCATCACTATTGCTATCACTATTTATTATAATTGCTATTGCTATTAATGACTATTTTTACCAGGAAAATGTTCCTTAGAAGCTGTAGGGTGTTCCCAGGGATGGGGGTGCTGGGTGTCCCCAGGAGTGGGGGTGCTGGCTGGGGTAGTTTTTGCCAGAGCTTTCGGCTGGTGGAGGGCAGCAGTGCTCACCTGCTCTGGGAAATGCAATGGAGCTAGGGTGACCTCTGTGTCCCAAGGTCCCCCCCCGTCCACTCTCACATTTGTTGGCTGTGGTGCAGCCTAGGATGCCCAAGCCCCTTCTCGGCCTCTCACCTCACAGATTGTGCAGGAGGCAGCCTGCCTTTTAATCCAAGTCAGAAATGGACCCGGATACATACTCAATGCAACTAACTGTTTCTAAAAAAAAAGACCATCTGGTAATTGTCTTCCTTTAGATCTTCCCTTAATTATGCTTTTAATTAAAGATGGTTCAAGGCATTGGACCACATGAAGGGCAGTAATTACAAATTACATTACAAACCCAACAGATGTAGCTCTATCTGCTGGGAAAAAGGTACTGGAATAAAATTTGACTAAACTTTCGGATAAATTAATCTGCTGCCTTGAGAACAGAAGCACATTTTTTATTATGCAGACTCTAGCCAGGATTTAAGATCCCTGTCATGATTGTTTTCATATTTCTTTGACATCTATTGATTTGGAGGCAGCTGCAAGGCTTTGTCACAAGAGAGAAGAGCAGTCACAATATATTAGCTTGATGGCATAACTCGAATATGAGTAGGAAGGATAGAAACATGACAGGGAGCCACGTGACTGAATGATGGGTCTCCAACAAAATAAAGAAATTAATTTTTAATAAAAAGCTTTAAAAATATGGCAGCTAGTGCAAGAGCGAGGGGAATGACAGAACTTGCTCGTTGTAAAGCATTGGGGCCTCTGAAATTTACCGCTGGAGATTAGGAGGGGACAGGCTTTTAATTCCCAGATAGGACTTGTGTTCTGGGCAGAAGTCACAAGGAGCAAAACCGCTTCACGGGTGCGCTCGACCGGAGCCCACCCTGCTCTGGTACCTGGCCCTGGCCTGGGGATGCTGGGACACCCGGGTGCTGTGTCTGGGCTCCCCTTCCCTGTCAGATGCTGGAAATGAGCATCCCAGTTTGCCCATGATCTGCTCAGAGGCAAAGCTCCAAAACCCCAAGTGGAGTTAAATGTAAAACCCCCTCAGTGAGTGGATGCAAAGCAATGCAGACCCGATAGCCTCTGTAATGAGGCAAGGCAGTGCAGGCTCAAAGATTTCCAGAGGGAATATAGCCCTGCTAATCTGTGGTCACTGATGGCTCCAGATAAGCTACTTATAATGCATATTGCAGAGCTGCAGGAATACAGGCGTATGAACTCTTCTACAACACCCTGGTTTGCAGGCACTGGCTGACACATCGGGAGGAGATCAAGAAAATATGGGCGTAAGGGTTTATGAAACCCAGTTCTGGTTCAGTGGATAAAGACATCACTGATGATCAAGGGGCTGTTTTTAAGTCTATCTCCAGTTCAAAGTATGTGCCTCTCCTGCATTTTGGCAAAATCCTGTGCTAAACATATAACTGGGAGCTCAAAGTATTTGAGCAGGTTTGGGCAAGGTAGTAGAATTTCCCTGTCTGGGGCAGGCTGTTTATTAAAAGCAGTCATAGAAGTCAAGCTGGAGAGCAGGAACAGTGAAGATTCACTTCAGATGCTCCATTAGTCAATTAAAAAGAAATTAAGTTGGGACGTTTAGTCTTCCTCTCTCCCAACTCCACCTCAAGTGGGAGCAGCACAACAAAAATCTGGCCAGTGCGCCTTAGTATGGGGGTGAAGCTGTCTCCCCTTCAAGTAGCAACACAGTCTGTGATGCCTTCAAGCATCTCTTGAAGGTGAAATTGGACACAGGAGGCTTTGGGTGCAAGGCTGCTTGGAGTTCTCCTTTTTGCCCCCTGACACCTTATTGACTGTGGGAGCAGTGCACAGGCACCCTGTGAGCTTGGACTAAGTGCGTGCAGGGTAGCATCACAACTCTGTCTTCTCCTCTCACACATGTAGACATCCTGTATCAGGCTTGATTTCCAGCCTGCCTCCGCTTAGCTGAGCATGACAGGGCCTGGCCCAGCTGCTTTCAGCCTCAGAAGATGCCACAGCATAGACCAAAGACAGATTAATGTGCCCACGTGCCCCTTGCATCCAACCTCAGCTATATGTTCACACTTTCACACATGCTCTTTTAACAGCATCACATTTTTGTCCTTCCGAGGAGCGCCAGCCCCCGTAAATCTCTAACCTATTTTCTTACCTATTTCTGGATTCCATTCTGCGTGCAGTGGAGAACTCAAACAGACCCTCTTGGCTTCCCAGGGCACTCGTGTCAGGAAGGTAGTCATTTGGACAGACCTCTTCAAATGCCTCTTAATCAGCCAACTCCATGTTTCCAGTAATACTGTAATTTATGATTGCTCAGTGTCAGAAGGTATGGTTACACAGATACAATGCACAATGCAGCTCCAGTCTAGGAGTCTACTCATTTCATTTTAGAATCAGCAAATGTAACACTCTTCTATTTGTTCAGATTCTGCCATCATTTCCAGCTCCCTAAAAGTGACCCTGATGACAGAATTCCACATGAGAAATGCAGAATAATTTGAGGTTTAAAAATTATGCTACTGTGAAAATTGCATATGCTACCCAGGGAAACCTATGCATATAATGCAACTAATCAATATAAGATTATTGATTCTCTGGAAAAGCTCATACTGCTTATTTATAGAGAAACTTCACATGCATGTTCTGGTTTAAACCACATTTACACCTTTGAATATCAGTCGATAAAAACTTTTCCCCCAGATTGCAATTGTGCTTTTAGATCAGCTACAATAGAGGTGTATTTAAATGCAGTTATATTGATAATCTATATGAATTATAACTTTATTTAAATATTTCCTTATCTAAAATATATTTATATTCTCCATAAACTATATAGAAATAGAATCTATATTGCAATAATCTTTTATTTGTTTGGGATTTGATTGCTCTGCCTGTGGCACCTAAGGATGCCAAATGTTACTGGACAAATGTTTTTGAAATACGTGAAAGACTACAAATGTTTTCCTGATTTACTGAGTAAATCTCAGACCCTTTTTGGTGACGTGGTCTGTACTTGTTTGCATGGCAAGTAAGCGAGGTGTGATTTTCTTTGAGTTGCAAGACTCACCAGATATAAAGTTCAAGCCATATATTCAGGTCTGGCTTTCATAGGTCTGATCCAATGCTTGCTGATGTGACACACATTCCCTGGTCCACATGAGAGGGTCACTGCTCTAAAATCACGGCTTGCACAGTGTGTGATGGTGTTTATGTCAACAACAGAATAGTGCAGGTTTTATTTCTGTTGTTCTTTCATGATCGATACAACACACTTTTTTTCTTATTGTAGTGTAAAATGGAGCTTTTTCTTGAAAAAATGAGAGTCCTTATGGTTATTTAGTGTGGAGAACGTGCAGTTTTACATATGAATTATGTGACTCTGGGGGTCTGCCCAATAAGTTGGGTAGGGATTGAAAGCAGATGGCAAGGAGAGTATGTGGAGGAGTCTGTGTCTTTAACAGAGAATGTCACAGCCATTCATGTGTGGATCATATTTCATGCAGAAATGATGTTGCATAAACTAGCAGTTTCAGAGGTGTAGAGTAGATGCAATAATGTCAGTCTTTTTTGGCACAGAAGACCCCATTCCTCGGAGTTTCTCTGAGCTGATTTTGCTTGTGGAGGATCACGAGTTGGGAACATCCGTGTGATTCACAGTGGCAAACCTGGCTCTGCAGCTCGGTGTGAGTGACCAGAAAATCCTGCTGTAACGCTGTCATGCATTTTGTGAAGCCATGCTTTTAAGCAGACAAATAGATGGAATATTGTATTTTTATTGTTTCCAGTTTTAAAGATGGATTGTATCAGTAACACATCATCATACAAAACAAAGGGTGAGAAAATACCCTCTCCAAGCAGAACAGAAACAAATTTAATGCTTCCAAAAAACACTGACAATTGCTTTCCTAGGCATAGAAATGTCATGGTTTTTAGGTGCTATATTTTGGAGTTCAGCTCTTGTTAGATGTTTGTGTTAGGTGTTGTATTCAGGGTGTACCTTGTTCAGTGCCAGCTTCATCCACAGTGGGTTAGATATTGCAGGCTTTACATGGAGACTGGAAAACTGCCCATTCTTCACATCTGCCAGTGTGATCTATTCAGTTAGGTTTGAGAACAGCTTACAATTTGGGTAAAGAACAAATATATATTGATTTATTCATCTTTGAGCACATGGGGAAAGCTTGAAGTTGCTGTGGTATCTGGAATGAGAGATTTAGTTGCTGAGGACAATATCCAGGGTATATCTGTCACATGGCTTTTCAGTGTGCCCTGGGTTCAGCTGTAGCAGTCATTTTTCTCCTTCTTAGTAGTTGGTGCAGCACTGTGTTTTTGACTTTCAGCCTGGGAACAGTGCTGATAACACCAATGTTTTTAAGTTGCTGCTCAGTAATGTTTACTCTGACCAAGGACTTTGTGAGTCTCATGTTCTGCCAGGGAGGAAGGGAAGACGGGAGAAAGCAGAGACAGGACATCTGACCTAAACTAGAAAAACAGGTATTCCACACCACAGCACGTCATGCCCAGTATAGAATCATAGAATCATAGAACAGTGAGGGTTGGAAAGGACCTTAAAATCATCTAGTTCCAACACTCCTGCCATGGGCAGGGACACCTCACATTAAACCATGCCCCTCATAAACTGGGGGTAGTTACCTGGAAGGGTTAGATCACTGCTCAGTCAGGCTTGGTATTTGCTGGCAGGTGGTGAGCGGTTGTGTTTTCTTCCCTTGTTACTTTCCTTATCATTATTATTATTGGTGGTAGCAGCAGTGGTTTGTGTCATACCTCAGTTAACTGGACTGTTCTTGTCACAACCCATGGGAGTTATATTCTTTTGATTCTCCCCCCCCTCCCTCTGTGAGTGGGGGGGAGGAAGAGGGGGGAGTGAGCGAATAGCTGCATGGTACTGAGTTACCAGCTCGACACAGTGTAATACCCAAATGTCTTGTCTGCGCGTGCACTAGATCTTAAAGATTAGCCAAAATCTGAGTATTTAGTAATCTATTTTTATTTTTTCTGATTAATTTAAAATTGAGAAGTTTGAGACATTGTTAAGAACTTTTCTTTCTTTAGCAAATGATTCAGTTGCAAACCATTTCTGTTAAACATTTGTGTTGCATTGAAGCTCAGTTACATAAAACATTGTGTAAGCGTGTGCATTTGGAGGCCTCTGTGTGTGTGTATACATTCACACATGTATAGGCATGGTCCCTTAATTTTCTAGGTCTATCGGAAAAAGAACCTCTCTTTTTGTTACAAGGACATGTTTATCTGAATACAGTCTGCTGTGTGTCAAAGGGATAACTATGTGCATGCAAATGCCAGATAAAGATGGAGCAGGACAGGATTTCTTCTGCCTATTCTTACAAGATTTACTGACTGGCACTGGAGAGCCAAATGCTTCCTTCACATCACCTCCTCACCAAACCTGACGAGAAATGGTACCTGTACAATACAAGTGGGCTCCAAAACAAAGCAGATTTGGGGCAAAGCAAAAGTACTGAAATCATTCTCCTTTTCTTGTGTTGAAAAGAAAACAGTGTTGGTCTGCCTGCAATTATCTGCCTATTAATTAGTAGTGTGCACCACAGTTGAGATTTGAAGGATCCACACATGGTTGTGGGCCTTCTCAGCAGGGCAGCAGCAGAGCACTTTCTGCTTGCATTAACTTGTACATGGTTTCCCCCGTGAAATCAGAAATCCAAAGGCAAACCCCATCACTCAGGGACAATGTACAGATTTGTCACAGTCCTTGGAGGACTGAGAATCCCAAAATCAATGACTGAATTACACTGATCTGAATTTGTAGATGTTTCATCTGCAATAGATACAGTATTGATAGGTTGCTTCATTTTACTGAAGCATTTCAGGTCACCATGTGGGAAGGCACAGTGAAACTGCAATTGGATTTTCTGGTGTGAGAAATGCTTCTTAAGGAAGCCAAAGCCATCAGCGGGACTATAAGGACATTTAAAAAAAAAATTAAAAATCAGGACTGCAATGTTTAATGTTATGTTTTGTGAGCAGTAGGACATTACCAACAATACTGGGGGTTTGGGGAGTAAGGGTATTGTGACCTGTGTATAAACTGGTTTTAGAACTGATATTGTTAAATACAAACATTTAGAGGGTACAGAGCAGTGAGCAATTGCTACATGCATCAAACAGAGATCTATATTGATCTAAGTAAAGTGTGAATAATACTAACTATGTTTGGTAAAAGTGTGTATCATTGCCCAAAGCCAGATTTACACCTAGATGTGAAAACTAGAGACTAAAGCTGTGTGGAGGAAAGCCTAGTGTCTCTGAGGCAGGTGGAAGCTTAGCCATTGATCTGTCCTTTACCTGTCTGCTGCCTGATGTTTTACTGCAGACATCACTTACTTGGATCCACAATCTGCAGGTAAAAGTAAAGAAATCTGACTCAGTAATTGCAAGTTTTGCAGATTTTGCACTTGGATGTCCAGGTTTTCCACACAATGTGTTTTTCTAAGGGTTTTTCATGACATCCTAGTATACTGCATGATTTCTTTCTGAGTCACAAATCCCCCTATTTAAACAAAAATCTTGCCTTTACTGTCAGACTTTGACTAACTGGCATAACATCCTCAGAGGGCTGTTTCAAAATCTGCTGTACCGTTCATGTACACACACACAGAGCTTGCATTAGTGAGTAAGTGTGTGTCCCAGGCTCTTAAACTCATGAGGGTGCAATGGAGGCTGAGGCACACCAGTAGCTGCTGAAATTATTCAAAAAGATGGAATTTACAGCAGTTTTGTAATTTGTTTTTTTGTTTTTGTCTTCAGCCATGCCCTTAGCAATGCTTACTGCTCATAGTAATATTGTCTGCATATTTGTAGGAGTAAATTAAGCATCTATGTTACATGCATGTCTTTTGGAGCCTATGCCTGAGGCAAGATAAGAAAAGGATCTAAAATAAAGGAAGTGTTACATTTTCCCTAAAAATTTTCCAAGGAACGAAACTGATACAAGTAGTGTGCTTTATAGTAAGTAAGTATAATCAAATTACTAACTTTTAGATACCACTCTAGCCATTTCTGTTTGACTCGAAACAAGATCACAGAAGGAAGCCATGTAAAGGGTGGAACTATCAGTGAGGAAGACTAAATGCTAGAAGAGAGGAAAGTCTAATGAAAAGAAACCCAGTGTTGACAGATTATGTAAAGCAGAAGGAGATGCAGTAGAAAAAATGCAAGCACAGACAAAAATATGCTGTTTAGCAGGAGGGGGCAGCTACATAAGCCAGCTCCAATTTGTGAAATTTGCCCTTCCCTGCAATGTAAGGCAAGTTCTCTTTAATGCAAAAAACTTTCTGGAGCCCCATATCGTTTGAGGGGAAAGGATGCAAAGGGAACAAAGGCAGAGCCTTCAGTGAGCTCCAAGTCACCTACAGCCCACCTGCCTGCACCCTGGGCTGGTGCTTCTTCACAGGTCCCTCAGATGGAGATAGGTTTAGTTTGGACATGAGTTGCTGCCCGCCCATCTCAGCCTAAGAAGACAAAACCCGCAGTGACCTCCAATGATGCAAGGGTGACCCAGCCAGGCTTTAACACAATCCCTTTGTAATCTGTCTCCAAGGCAGACATTTGCTGAAATATGGTGGTGATCCTTGAAGTGTGCACCTACAGATCCTGCTCTAAAAAATATCCCGAAAGTGCTTTTTGCAAGGGATTTCACCCTTTGCAGAATGCAGAGTTAAGGCTTTGCTTGAATCTTTGCAGGGTCAGGGATCTGTATCTTAATTATTAAGCAGCATCCATAGTTGTAACTGATTTCTGTTTAAGAGAAACCTTTGTATATAACATCAAATGGATGCGTGGTTATGGTAACAACAGAGCAAAGCAGCCCTTGCATAAAGAGCTTAGAAACGAGTTGGACTTCAGTTCAACACACTGTATCGCGAATGACTTTTGTCTCATGTTACACAAAAAAAATTTATTTTACTGATGTGAGGTACTCCAGAGGAATAAAAATTCTCTCAGTATCTGGTGCTTGCTTAATACTACTAATTTATGTTGATTGTGTGCACTTGGCTTTTAACCATTATTCAGGCATCTATGAATCAATCACCTGAGGAAACCCATTGAGAAAAATGCAGAAATACATTTTTGAGCACAAATCTCTCACTCAGTAGAATGCTGAAGTTTTACTCTGTGGATTTTACCTCCAGGAATAAAACCTTTCACGCATTAATTTTGCATGTTTTAAATTATATATTATTGCACAGAACAGCATATCTTCAAATATCCTCATGTATATAGGGAGCTAGTATTGCAGCAGAACAGGTCTGCACCTATGTCTGAAGGGGTCACTGGAAACCAGATGTGCAAGTTCCCATGTGGCAGCATAAGCCTGCCAAACAGCAACAGCATTTTATATAGGCTGCTTCAGTGCAGATCAAAATGTAGAAAAAATGTCTTCCAGGCTGCATATAAGCCTTAAAAGTACAGAAAAACATAGCACAGACAGCAACTGCTTTTCAAACATTAGTGCCATGGTCACAGACATGTAATCACTTTTAAAGTCTCTTTGGTGATACGTTCATGATATGAATTGAAGGCCAGAAAAAAGCAGTGTTAACTAGCATGACCATACTCTCCTGTCATACATCTCCAAAGCACAAACCAAGGCATCAAATACCAGCAAAATGCAGTTACACTCCAAACATTTTTTTTAATCAAGGCAAAATGTTTGTAGGTGTTCAGTGTCCGGGACCTGCTTAAAAGCCTTGTGACTGATTTTCAGATGTTGGTGCCCCAGCTCCTGGAATGGGGAAAGGCTCTGGATCAGGGCCTGCATGAATGCTCCTATAAGCTCTTAAGCACAGGCAAATTTCATTTGCTATGAAAACTTCACATATATATACGTGAAGTATACATGTGAAGTATACTTTTATATATAAGGCTTACATATATATAAAGTAGCATGGAATAAAAAGAAGAGATGCTATCTCAAAATGATAAAGTGATTTCCTGTTTTCACTCATATCTACAAAATATTATAAAAATATTAGCTGCATAGTGCAATAGGAAATGGAATTGGTCTTGCAAGGTCTTAAGACTCATGAATGATTTCCTCTGGCAACAAGTAAACATACCCACACCTCCAGCTTCAGGAAAAACAAATATTCTCACAGCGGTCTCCACTAGTCTCTGCCCTGAAGCCAGCTTCCTCTCTCTAACATCACTTTTATTTAAGTTTCTTATACTTCAGCAAAATGCAGCAGAGCTTGACAAATTCATTTTGCAAGAGAAAGTCTGCTACAACTTGTTTGCTTTCCGGGTTTGAAATGGGGACACAGTGGAAAGCATTCCTAAAAGAATAAAAAGGTTTTCATCACAGTTAAGCTAAATTTCACAGAGCCTGTAAACACTGTGGTCTACGCTGTCAGATATCAGCAATGGTTAATAAGCTGTTAAAAATCTTTTGTATACATCTTGGGTGCAGTTCAGTTATTTGGGCTTACAGATTTTACCTTCTCAGGCAGCCAAAATTATTTTATTTTGTAAATAAGATTATATTTTTTAATGCAAAGTTACAATTAGTTTTTTGAATCGCAAGATTTAATTATTAGAAACTAACAAATTCTGTCAGGACCTTGAAAACATAAGTATGCTCTGAACTGGATAGCCCAGTTTAATCTCCAATGTCTTTGACTTCACTAAGTAGGTCAGACCATCAGGGACTACAGATGTCATAACATAAGGTCAAAAATCCAAGCAAAAATACCCAAAAATGTGTGATCCTCAAACTCTGCCATTCAATGAATACTTGAAACCCCTCAAACCTGTTCTCAGGTAAGCAGTGGATACCTGCAGAGGACGTAATTACAGTATCCTGCCAAAGAAATAACTCAGAAACAGCTGCTGGCAGAGGCCATCTAAGGAAAAATGAGATTGTATATGGGTTTATTGGGACTTCATCCTTATTTTGCACAAGGGACTGTTTGCACACAGTGTGGGACAGGTAAGGCAGGACAGACAGTGTCCTTTGCGAGTCCTTGTCGTGAAAGGCAGAACTGCACCTGAAAAGCAGGAGCCATCTCAGCCATGCTTGGAAAAACTCACTTGGGGCTCTTGGCTGATTCAGGCTACCAAATGAGATGAATAACTTTGCACAAAATGACCTATTGTGCTGGTGCTGCACAAAACCAACCCAAATGTAGACTGTGCCCGCCCTCAGGGGTCAGGGATTGTGGTAGCTGAAGTGGTGCCTGGGGTGCTGCTAGGACAGAGTGTGACTGGGGAAGGTGCATCCCGAGATGTAAACAGGGATGGCATGTGCTGTGGTGTGTCCCAAGTTGGCACATCCCAAGATGTGACCTGGGCTGGCGTTTGCCATGACGCACGTTTGAGAGCAGCAACTGCCCGCGGGCAGGGCTGGGCAAGGCTGATACCTGAGTCATGGAGGTGTCCCCAGGTCACCCGGTTCTGCCAGCCCCAGAGGGCATGGGGTGCAGCCTAGGCACTGCCCTTTCCATGGGAGTTTCCGGACACCACAGAGCACTGCTGCAAGGAGACATCTGGGTAGGTGGCACCAGCTGCATGGGGATGACCCTGGCTGGGGGACAAGCGGGTGGCACCAGGAATTAATATGCACCAATAATTCATAAGAAGACTCAGAGTGTGAGGGGGCTGATTCAAGCACACAGAACATCTGGGCAGGGAGAAAAGAGCCCAAGTAAGCTTTGACCTGTACATATGATGCTGTTGGGATGGGCAATGGCAGCTGATGCCCCCAGCTTGCCTTCTGAAATGGTTCATCAACGCCCTTTCTTAAAATAATGGAACAACTATAGAAATGAGACATTTAGGAGTTCTTTCTGTCTCCTACTTTTTGAGATTTCCTACACAGTCAGGTGAACTAGAAATGTATCTTTGAAGGAAAGCCAAGATGCTCAAAGATCCTGATGCTGAGAGCCAGACCCTACACAATAGCAAGCTCCTGTAAACCAGGAGCAACAGCAGCTTGGGAAGAGGCTGGTGTTTGTGCTAGAGCACTACCCTGTGCCTATCTGGTGTTTCAGGGGTTCCTCAAACATTCACCTTCCCATGCTAGAGGCAGGAGAGATGTGGGAGATGCTGACATGGGAGGGTGTTGATGGGTAGCAGGGGGGCTGGGATGCATCCTGCCCAGATTGCTCCCAGAGGCTGAAGGAGGCCTTTGGGGAAGATGCGCCAAACTGGGACCTGCAATGTTACAGCTGCAGGCAGGCACTATGGGCTGGGTGCTGACAGCAGTAAATCTTTCCCAGGGCCTGGCTGTTCCAGATCCTCTGCTGTGAGCCCCATTCCAGCTGCTGCTGCAGCAGGAGCTGGCATGAGCTCAGGACACCCATGCTATCACCCTGGTTTGCTCTCACTGCAGCACTTGCTGCTGCCTGCCAAGTGAATGGCACTGGGGAGACAGTGGATAATGCTCTGTATTGTGCTCCTCCAGCACCTTTTTCTCTTCCACAATCTAACCATTGTGTGCGTTTTGTCGTGATTAAACTCCAGATGAACATCAAAGGGAGAGAAGTTCATCAAAACAGGAATGAAACAAAAGTCTTTTAGAACGCAGTTATCATGCACCAAGCAATGCTTTTCAAAGGTGGAAAAGTTCATGTTAAATATAGACTACCTTACTGGCACTGCTTTAATGCTGAGGGGATCCAGTTGGCCCTCCGTGCCATCCAGCACCGTACTTGTTGCAGGAGCTGTTACTGCAAATCCCTCTCTGGTTTTGAGGCTCTGTCATGCATGGGTGCTGGAGCTGGCTGAGACCACTGGTGTGCAGGGAACAGCCAGCAACGACCTGGGAAAGCACATGCTTTATTCATACAAGTGAGTGGCACTTTGCTGCTCAAAATATAAATAGTGAATGTTTCTTTCCTAATGAAGTGCTCTCTAATGACAGCTGGGAGACTTTGCTTTTCCCCAGGAAAAAAATCCTGGGAACTCAAATAACCAGGAATAGTTTTGAATTCACAATCGTGTTTATAAGCTATAAGCAGTGTAAAATGCAGTAGCCGCTAGAGAGTTTTAAAATCTGGATGCAGCTCATGCACAAGCTCATTTCTTTACTAAAAGGCAAAAAGGGACCTAGTGGGAGATGGGACGAGGCTGGTTATGCGATTAGCACTTGCCGAGGGAAGGCAGAGCAGGTTTCCTTAGGAAGATGCCCATTAGCTAAGGTCATGTTCCGAGAGCAAACCGAGATCTGCTCCAAAGACCCTGACATCTGGGACAAAACCCAGCTGGTGATTTCAATGTGAATTTAAACTTACAGGTAAATATTTATTACTTACTTGATTACTTACTTTTTTGACAAAAATTAGATGATTCTTTTATTAAGACAAGTTGACATCTTCCCATTTCCCATTCAATAATTGCTCCGGTGAGAGAAAGCACAGCAAAGCGGATCAGGTGAGAGATGTTTCAGCTCTCAGTGAAGGGGGTGAATAAAGCTCATAGTCTTGGAGACAGTAAAGGATTTTTTTTTCAAAATATCTGTGAAGAAATACATTGTGTATGGATTTGGAAAACTAGATCATGGAAACTAAGAAAATGGCCTCCATTTACCAGGATTGTAATCACGGAATAAGCCAAACTCCCACTGAGGCAATACTTATTTTATGCCAAAGAGACAGCATATGGCACAAAGCAATTTTTATTCTCAATTCTAGGTAAAAATTTGTTACCATGAGCTTACATTGGTATTGATTTATTCAATCCAGAAGTGGAAGTCTGAGGACGATTGTCTGTAAAGTCTGTTTTGGGGGGTAGTACAGGCCACTTTCTTTGATAATCCATAAACCCATAGGGTTTGTAGGCAGAGTACATTTGTTTATCTAAAACACTCCCTCCCTGCTATTAGTAGAAAAAAACCCAAACTGTAAATAGCAAATATAAATAAAAATTAGGGAGGGAAAAAAAATCTCTTAAAGCTTTGTAATATGGAAACCAGCCCAGCCCTCCCCAATAGCTGATTTTTAAAAGTGATCCATGAAGGGAATATATATGCCAAAGAATTCTGTGGGTTGAGGGTATTACATGGTATGATACAGACAAAGAGGATTTTTGGAGGATCCATATAAAGCTGAGTACAAAGATAATCCACAGCCAAAGAAAGCCTGCAGGTTACTACAACACCCCAAGAAGGCCTCTGCAAGAAGGGGTAAACAATTAACACAAATTTTAAATCAATGTGCTGTCACCTTAATAGCCAGTGAAGTCAGCTAAGGCGGGTGTAATATGATGAGACAGTTTAATTCTTGTTATGACATTAGCTGCAGACTTTTACAACAGCTGAAAATGCTGGAGTGAGAAGAGTTTCCAATTATCACTGAGCTACTATACACAACTCTGGATTAGACCAAGGCATGAACAAGGGCTCCTCAAGCCTGACAAGCAACATGGAGCAAAAGCTGCAGAAATTTCCCAAATCCGATGAAGATATTTTACCTTCTCTTGATAAAAAGGTTTATTTCTGACAAAATAAGGCTATTTTTAAGAGCCTAGCAGTAAAACCAGCTCTCAAACTGTGTGTGATACAGTATTATCTATCATAAATCTGTACATTCAGGAGGTGAACTGAACCAATGTGAAGTGATTCTGTTTTCCCAGCATTAAGCTTCAAAAAATTAAAAGTCACCCAGGCTTGAAAGCAGATAGACAGGTAATAAGCCATGACAGCACTTCACGGGAATCCGCAGGAATAGGCAAGTAGGTCTGGGTGTCAGCCATATAAATACGCTCATCAGACCCAAAGCTCCGAATAATACCGCCAAGTGTGAGCATGTCAATACTGAAGGCAAGCGGGCTGTGAACAGTAGCCTGAGGGAGCGGCGAGCTCAGCTCATGGCCTCCTGGCAAGGGAGGCTGCATCCCTTCCCCAGAGAGGGGTTAAACCAGCCTTAAAATGCAGATCCCTGAGCTGGGAATGGGCTGTAATTCACATGTTGGTGGGAAGGCTCTCTGTCTGGGTAACAGAGAGCCATTCTCACTGGCAGGGGATATTTCTTTTCATAGTTTGGGATTGTTTTGCCTCGGTTTTATTTCATAGCTTGGTTTTGATCTTAGTTTTTTTGTAAACCTGGCAAGAATGACACTCCTCCTGGACCCTGCATACGGGGAAGGACTTGTCATGCCAAACCACGCGCCTACTTCATGGCTGCTGTTGGTCTCTTGGGAGTAATCACAAACATGGGAAGTAACTGGGAGGTTTGCAATAGCAACTCTTTAATCCAAAGATGGCCAATTTTGTATTGCTCATGTCATGTTGCTCTGCCTTTTTAATATTGCTTTTGTTAAAATGGGTCATGGTTTCCTCTTCAGATCATAAAGAGAGAAATCATTTTGTCAGGCTGTCCAGTGCTTCTGAGTTTCCTCCATGTTACTTCCCATAAATGAGAATATAGGGTCTTGAAAGGAGAAAAGTAGGCTGTAAAGAAGATAACTGGGGAAAGCCCCACCCTGAGCTGGAAAAGTTCTTTGCTGAAAAACAACTTACAATTCACTAAAATGCTTTTTCCACTCATGAAACCCCTGTGAGTGCTCCGCATTCACTGATAACATCCCAAAAGTCTTCCCCCACCCGAACTGGGTAAAGTCTTTGCTGAAAAATAAATCACCTCTCTCTGAAATGCCTTTCCCCACTCTTCTAAAACCCCTGTGTTTGCAGAAGTCATCTCAGGTGGCTTTGACCGCAGAAAGCAGCAAGAGTCCTGCTGCCCAGGGCACTGTCTGACAGCAGGCAAAGAAACAGGATATCACAGAGGTAGAAAAGCTGAACCTCCACTCAAACCCCAAATCCTAGCAGGGGAGATCTGTCTGAAGTCGGCTTTTGTTTTTTATTTTCAGCAGTCTTTGTTTGGTAACTCATTTTTCAAAAGGTTGACCTGAAATGTTGCTGTGTCATGCAGTACCTTATTCTGCATGAGAAGATAAGATAATTTCTCATTAAGATGGTTGGCTTCCGACCTCGTCCCCTCCCTGGTGTATGAATCCATAAATAATATGCTTGAATATGTACTGGATATGGTATCTCTGCTGTTTGCAAAGCAGAAAGGAAAGCTTTGGGTCTGTCATGTCTCTCTGGGGACCAAGGGGCAGCTGAGGGGTGGCCAAGGGGTGGTCAAGGAGCATCCAAAGGGCACCCATCCCCTTGCAGGTGCCCTCTGACCTGCAAAACTCTCCTTACCTGCTTGGCTCTGCACTTAGCCCCTTTGCATACAGTTTCTCTCCCTCTGTGCAATCTACAATACTAACCTGCTGTCTGCTCCTCTCCCAGAAATTCACCTCCAGTTTTTTATTTCATGGTGCCAAATCCCTGGAGTGAAAAGGGGCTTTCGTGCCTTTATATGGAATTGCAAACCCGTATTAAGCCTCAAAAGATCTTTTTATCAAAGAATCTTGACAGCTGCCAACTTCCCTAAATCACATACTATCATTACATGTTTAGTCTTAGGGGATTTTTCTGGGTCTTTCCTCCTGACCCAATGGTAAATCCAAGTTGGTTTGACATTGAAGATTCATTTATCTCTCCTTGGCAATTATCTCTATTACTGCCCAAAATCCTTCCCAATCTTTTTAAACAACATCCTGCTATTAAAGCCACTTGGCAAGCATTTAAAGCCCTGGGATAAGTTAACCATGCACAAAATATCCCACTTGGGTAAGGATCCAGCAATAAAAAAATAAATGGCTTACGTTCCGAAGGCCATGCTCAGGATGGGTATTCTTCATTTGTGAAGAGAGGTTATCATTGCTGACAATAAAATTATGTAGGACCTGATCCTCCCCCACTGAGCTCAATAACAAAATCCCTCCTGATTTCAATGGTGTTTTCCGGGGTCAGTCGCCAGGAAAGCCGACATTCCACAAAGTTGCTGAAAATCTATAATTGGATATATTAAGAGGGCTTTCAAACAGATGCCAGATTTGGAGGCTTAGTGTAAACTGTGCTACAAAGGGGATAATTTCATATAACTGAATCAATAAACCTTTTTATTTTTTTGAACCTAACTTTCCTACTTGGTCTCTGATGGTGGAAAAGCTGAGCTCTGAAAACTCACCATTGGCATGGAGGAGGTGCCAAGAGCCTGGCCGGAGGGTGAGCCACTTCCCTGTGGGAAAGATCCTGCCAAGTGACCTGGTGTAAGCTGCCAATGTGAGGGGTGTAATCCAGCAAGCATTTGATCCAGTGGCTTTGCTTACACTATGGAGGTAACTCGTGCGTGTACATACTGGAACACTGAGCCCTTATTTTTATGGGGTTGCTGGTCTCCTGTCACAACATATCCCTTTGGGAGATATGATTGAGGGTTTTGATGAATTTTGCCATGCCTTACATGTCTATATTTAGTAAAATGAAGCTTAGTTTGTATCTTTGGAACAAGATACGGATTTATCCCCCAAACGCATTTTTCAACTCACGGGATGTACTTCAAAGGGTTCTTTAATGCCACTTTGAAAATGCTCACTGGTAGCTCTTAGGTGACTGGAAATCTTCCATTTCTACTTACATGGTGCTTTTCTTACTGATGAGCATCGTTTTGCTTTTGGTTCTCACGCAGAGAAAGGGCTGCTGTGCTGGGCAGGCTAGGTGCAGGGACAGCAGCCCCCTGGAGGTGGGCACTGATGAGCACGAGGGGCTCCCCATCACAGGATCCTGAGAAAGGAACACCAGTGTTGGGTTTGCACCAGGTTGCTTCACCCTTTACAGCCTGATCTGTAAGTGTGTGAGGGTTGTCTCCCCTCCAGTGTCCCCATGACATGTGCCCAAGCGGGAATGGGGAAATACTTGCAGCTCCCATGCAAGTGGCAGCTATCTCTGCCATCATGACCTGCCACAGGTCCCCTGTGTGGTTCAGTCACTCTCTCCCCATGGTTTCTCTTTCCCTGACATGTTGGTGAAGGAGCCGTCCATGGGGCCACAGTCACAAAGCTTATTCTTTCCTAGAGAGCTTGATGTTGGCTTTTTTTTCTTTGCCTTTTCAGTGAAAGCTGAAATTCAGCAGAAACTGATGAGGCCACCACAGAGAAACACCAGTTCACCACACTGTCTAGTATTAGCTTGATCTGGCTCTGGCTCTGGGATGTGCAGCCTACAGACACAGTAATGAAAAGAAATATTCTGAAAAGGATGAGTCAGCTGGAGGCCAGTGGGAGAGCATGCAGGATCTGACTGGAATTTAAAAAGTTATGAGGCTACTTGTTGTTTTGAGCCCTGCCAATGGAGAAACTCATACGTACAAAATGCTTTGTCATCTGGCATAATTATGTGACTTTACTGATTAGCTAGTAAATGCTTCTTGAAAAGTTTTAAGACAATAGCAAGTACATGAAATATAAAAACTTCCCACTGACACCGCTGACAAGGGTCTGCTTTACGTGTTACTATGAAATGTCTTCCCCAGAACACCACCAGACTACTGAACAGTCACAAAATTGTTCTCCCACCAAGTATTAGATGACTTGCCTGTTAAATGGGCTCAGTTGTAGTAGCTTCACTCCTTCACTCCTGTGCTGCAAGTGCTGAGGCGAGCTGTGCATACACCTGCACTCATAGTGCAAACTGTATTTCTGTGCTTGATTTTTCTATGTTTGCATCAATCAGGACAGCTGCAGTTTGGTGTGAAGTTTCTTCGCTCACTCCTCCGGCCAGGTATCAATGTGTCCTTCTTGCCTTTGCAGGGAAGCAGTGCGAGGCAATCGGGTAATCTGCAAGACAGATAACTTTCAAAGATCTGAGGCTTTGGATGTAAGGTTCTTTAAATAAATGACATCAGAATTACATTTATTTGTTGTGTGAGGAGACATACTTTCCCTTTCCTCTTTATAAAGAGCTGATCCATACTGTGGAAACTCCTGCTTTCCAGACCTGGTCAGACTAGTGGGGAGAGTCCGTGTTCATTTCTGGAGCATCTTCAAGCAGGGAATCGGGAAGGAAATGCCACTGAAAATGGCTGTGACTGGCTACCCTTTGCAATTACATTATGTCTGCCTTTCCTGCATTCCTTCAGCTTTCTTTGCAATGAACCTTGCCATTTACAGAGACACTGACCTAAACTGCGTAACTGAACATAAGAAAGATGGGCACTCACTGATGAGTATGAGGCATAACTAATTGCTAACCCCCTTGAAGAAGTAGGTCTCTTTCTCCTATGTGGATGAATGAGACATAAGTTCAGTCAGAATAAAAGAGAACAGGTAACTTCTCAAAGTTATTTCCTCTTTTTGTTAAAAAACCAAAGTTATTTGTGAGAAGCAGGGAAGTATTGGTGGTGTTTTTTCTCCCTTGTCGACATGGTGTGAGAGATTATGCCCCAGCTGCCTGGGATGGTTAGCAAAGGGCCAGAAGTGGGCTCAGAGCCATTACAGTTTTTGTTGGGGGATTGTAGAGGACCTATGCATTAGGAAAAGGGGCACTGGTGAGTTTTAGACAAGGCAACTCAGTTTCAAACCCAGGAAAGTGCTGGATCAAATAATCATACAACTATTTGCAAGGGGTGGGCTAGCTACTAATGGGGATTTGTCAAGAACAAACTATTTTAAATCACTCTTATTATTTTCTATGATAGGGGAAGTCCTGTCATGCATAAAGAAGCAGTGGTTGTACCCCTGCCTCCAGTTTTCTCTCACTTTACAAAGGTAGTGCAGACTTTTGCCCTGAACAGTGGAACTGATGTTAAATGATTACAGTCTCAGATAACCTGAAGCAAAGAGAACCAGTGGTAGGCAGGGAGGTGGGATGACCATGTCTGGCATGAAGAAGCCAGACGTGATGCAGAGGGAATAACAGGATTGCACCTGGGGATGGGATGAAGCACCAGGTGGATACCATGCTCCCATTTGGATGCTGTGCTTCAAGTGCAAAAACCATGCTCTGAGAACCTTTGAGGTGAGCAGTGAAAATGATGAAAGACCTGGAAAATACAGCTTAAGAGAAACAGATGAATGGTCAGGGTTTGCTGAGCTTAAAAGAGGAGAAGATGCTAGGGATGAAGAAATTGTAACAACCTTCATGTATGTTAAAGATGGTCATAAAGGGTGAGAGAAGGACTTTCTGTGTTCATCCTGGGTGGGACAGGAGAAAATAGGCTTAGTATGCAGCAAAGATATGAATTTTATGCCTAAAGCAAGCCTTCCCTGACAATAAGGCCAATGAGAACCCAGGACAGGTTGCTGGTGTGAGCACGGGCACTTCAGGGCCCCAGAGGATATTGTCTAGGGGCAGAGGGATGGTCCAGATGATCCACTGAGATCCTATTTTTTTTTTTTTTTTTATATACTTCCATGGAACTTACGAATTTCACAAGGATACCTCCTAGAATAAAACTCCCTCCATGGGTTTGTTCCTCTGCCACAGCTCACCTGAATGATCCTTCACTCTGGTGCAAAGTGGGTGTGAAACTCTGCGGCTGGGATGTGTTGCTTGTCGTACACCTCTGCTCCAAAGTGCAAATAACTCCCCAGGCTGTGAGCTGGGGGGGACGGGCCCGGAGTAAGCGATGGGCTCTGACTGATGAATTTTCACAGCAGGTGAGAGCGGCAGGAAACACACATTACAGATTTCACGTACACATAGTAGCACTCAGGGAGACAAATTGAGTAAATACCCCAAGACGCGGCTGCTGGGTCAGACACCAGTCCCCAGCATTACTCAGTGGCAGACAAATCCCTGCCCTCAGTCCCAGTGTGTGTTGGAGAGGCAGCGCTTGCCCTGTCTATCCCTGCTGAGATGGAGGGGGTGAAACTGCTCCCGCAGCCAGCTCCCGATTTTCCTCATTACCTGCTCTAAGCTTCTCTCAAAGATAAGTGGTTCTTGTGCAAAGCTGCTAATTTAGTCCCGGCAAACAAGAAAATAAGTCTGGATGCAAAGGGCTGGTGTGATTTTGACAAGATGCATGTAGAGGTTGGGTGACTAGTCTTAATTAGGCCATCTTTGTTTACATTTGATGTTTATCAGCTAATTGGCATGGCAAGGTGTGAGTCACACAGCTTCCCTCTGGCATGAAATCAGTTCACAGGAGAAAAACTGGGAGAACAAATGATCCCAATTATAAGAAAACCCACTGTGCTAATTACCATCCCATGGAAGACAGAGCCTCCCACCCGCGTCCTTGTGCACAGCCCCAGCACTGGCACACTCCTCCTGCCCGCATCCCCAGCCTCTTGCTTCACTTGGGGACTGCTATGGCCCCACCCCGTCACCACAAATGCAAAGGTGATGCTATGCCAGCCCCTCATTTGGTACCCCACAGCATTTTTTTGATTTAGCTTGGTGGAGACCATGTCACTGCAGCAGCCTCTTTGGGAAAGTCTCATGCCCCCAACATTGCGATGCCTATCAAATCAAATCCTGGACGGTTGCTAAGGTGGAGTTGAACTGGAACCTCACTGTTTAGGCTAATTAAACCCAACATTCACACCTAGCTTCGGCTCCTTCCTTCCTCCCACCTTTTAAACATATTTTTAGACCACTGTAAGTCACCCAGTTTCCTGCTCATCTCTCCTTCTACTGCCTTGGCACTTGACTTTGATGTATATACTCACATATACTTTATGTACGTACATATATACATACTGTAAATCTCTGTCTTTCTCCATCCATTCACGGAGTTGTGTTGCTCCTGTACTCATTCAGGTCTTTCCCGTATACACTAAGGGTCCAGTGCTCAGGAATGTTTCTTGGCTGCCCTTGAGTTGAATGATGGTCCTGGAGGCTTGAAAAAGCCACAAAGCTCAATGCTCTCTGTCTCTCTGTGTCTCTCTTGTCTTCCCTTCTTAGTAGGGGTAACAGATGGCTGAAGCTTTCACCAACAGTACCGAACACATTGTCACTCCCAACTGAAAGTGAAATATTCAGTGGCATTTAAATTAAATAGACTCTAATGCTTCAGTAATATTAATTACGGTTTCATTCATCCCTGGCCTAATAAATCAACACATAAAGATAGGATGATCCTGTGGCTGGCAGCAAAGCAGGGCTATTCTGCCCTTTGTAAGGTTATGCACACAAAGCCCCCATTCTTACAGGGACATGATGGCTCCTGCAAACATCTGTGCTCAGCACCACTTGAGGAGAAGCCAAAGTGGTAACATTTAAACTTTTCTTGTCCAATTTGTCCACACAACAGGGCTCAATTCAACAAGAACTTGCAAGTGAAAATTATAAAACCCGTGTTAAGTGGGTGAAAACTTTTCAGCGGTTCGGCTGCAGCAGGGGCCCCAGATTTATTCTGGCAGCGCCAGCTGAAGCCAAGGGCAGGACCTCCATTCTCACCACTGAATTTGTTACCCCAGCTTCAACCTTTAAAAGAGGGGGGGTGGGGACAGAGAAATCTTGAAGGGTTTGAAAGCATCATGGAGCTAAGCTAAATTTCAGGATTTGGGGAGGCCCTGGGCAACAATTTTTCACACAATTTTTTGTGTGAATACCACAGGGGAAATAGGATCTGTATTTCACCAACAACAGGTTTTCTCTCCTCACCGCTATACATATGTAAAAGGAGGCTAATAAAACAGTTGAAGAAAAGATCACTGCTAGTAAATCTTCTGGAGACAAAACCTTCCACTTGTGATGCTTCAAAGCTGCTCAGAGCTACCAGTTTACTCCAGGAGTCCTAACTCAGGGCTGCTGATTGGAAAATAATAAGCCCTGTGCATAAAAACTTCACTCCAATTGTTATGTAGTGAATGAGACTTTTACATACAGCAGCTTTACTTGACCAAATGACTCCCAAGTGTACAGATGAAAAATGACTCACCTCTACAGTTTAGCTACTTCGGAAAGGGCCAGCTAGAGTCAGTTTATAAGGAATATAAACATATGATAATTACAAAATAATGCCATATCTTGCAAGTGCATCACAGAAAGCTGGACCAGCTGAATAAAAACAAAATGAAATGGGAAGAAAAAGCTGAAATGGGAAGAAAAAGCACTACAGAGCTGCTTGGTGAAGCATTGGGAAGGTACAATTCAGTCCAGCGCAGTAGCCCTTCTAAGAGACAGCAGAGAGGAGCAGCCTCCTTCCCTGCAGAAACCCAGCCCCTCTCTAGCTGTGTTAAGGCATGGTTGCCCGGCACAGTGGGACTCCAGCTTGCAGCAAAGAAGGCAGTACAACAACTGGCTGCAGTGATCTTGAAGGATAGATGTGGAGCCTGTTTCTGCAGGTAGCATGCATTGGAGCGCAGTGGGTCCCAGCTATCGCTTTTGAGAACACGCAACCCGAATGAGGCTGGGCTGTGCCAACAAGCCAACCTGTAGTTAAGTGCTTAAGAAAGGGATTTTCAGAGCCAATCCCTTATACAGAAAACTATTTAAACTACCCTGGGACTAAATGCTGAGGAGCTTAGCCTAAATTTGTCCAGGTGGAGGTCTCCACTAATCCTGCATAGTGCTTCTTCTAGTTCGTGTCAAGCCAATAACACCTGTGCCGTGCATTACAGGTATTCCTGACCAGGTGTCGCACCAATGGCATCTGCCACTGTCAGCCTGGGCTTATCACACTTAAACCCCATTAGCTGCTCTGATAACTCATTTTTCTTTCCTGTAGCTAATGCCTCTCAATTTGAGACTTTTTTTAATGCTTTCTCTAGGTGTTCCAAAAATCACAGTATTTTATGAAGGTGCTTTCTGATAACACTGCTTAGCCCATGTCCAGCCCATCTGCTAGGGGACTTGCACAGTCAGGCTCATCTAGTTTAGGAGCTGTGCCCCTAGCTTGCTGGGGAGATGATGACAGGCTACCCACCAACTGGGGTGTGTCTTAGTGCTTTGGCAGCCCTGGTTGCAATTTTGACATGTCAGTGATGCCCATCTGGAAGGCTGGGACACTGATGTGCTTGCTGAGAGATGTATTCTCTCTATTCTTTAACATAGCAAAAAAAAGCATTGTCTTCTGGTTGGCATATGGTGCAGACACTGGGCCCTCACTTCTCCATTTGTGTTACTGAAAACAGGTTGGAAAACACATAACAGAGGGATTGATACCTGTCAGTCTCCTGTGGGTGGCTTACAGCAGCAGGTATGTGAGACAGTGTGAAGCTTGAAGAGGCTGAACGTGGTGATGTGTTCTGCTAACTGCTTCACATTCACCTTCCCAAAGCAGCACCCACAAGTGGGGATGAGCTCTCAGCAGTGCACATCCTTCCTGTGAAAGAGCAAACACAGTGCCTCTGAAAGGACTTCTCAAAGTAGGAAGGAGAGGCTGGCCTTTCTCCCTGCTGCCTTTGCTCTCTCTTTTTTTAGGCTTTGCATTTAATGCAGCAGTCAAGTGTCCCTGGGGTTGAGGCACAGGGAATGCTTTTTGGAAGGCAGAATCCTCTTTTCTGTGAGGAGAAAACCCGACACAAGAGGGATGACCAAGGGCAACTAATGGTTCCTGCAGTCCTTGTCACAGCTCCAAGGGTGAGTGTGAGATGGGTGTGCCAGTGGCAAGGCTAACCCCAAGCAAGAGGCTGCACTGTCCAAGGCAGAGCAAGGGCAAGGCTGCAGGCAAGCAGCCACAGGCTCCATAATTGGGAAGAAAGATGGGAATGGGGCTGTGCCGTAGGGGAGCAGGGGGTCTGGGAAAGCCTGTAAGGGAGCAGCAGCTGCTGCTGCACCCCAGGGTATGGCTCTTCCTTTCCCGGCTGTGATTTCACTGCCTCCACCAGCCTGCCTCTCCAGGCAACTGCTTTCTCCTGCTCCTCAAGCTGGCTCTGGGAGCTGGGCTGGCAGGGAGCTGCTCAGCTCCTTAATGCTCCAGCTGGCTCCGAGGCCCTCACAGCAGCTGAATGAGGAGGACACACTCCTCTGCATGTCCTAGTTCCCATTAGCTGGACAGGGCAGACCATACGCCCGTTCAAAACAGACAAGGAGAGCACGTGTTGCTCCGGCCCGTTCTTACCCAAGCCTCTGATTCGGGATCACGAGAAAAAAAACTGGGCAGGAGTTGCATGAGCTCTGTGGTGTGCTCCTGGAGTGGCAGTGGCTGAGCCTCAGTCCCTGCACTGGCACCGGCCCTAGACAGGCAACTTGCTGGTGTGCTGTGAAGGCAAACACAGAAGACACTGCATAGGTTTTGAAGCCAAAAAAGGGTTCAAAGGTAATTTCTTTTTTTTTTTTCCATGCAAAATAGTTCATAGGAATTCTAATTGAGCGTCCTTTGACTGCTAGTTTGGGAAAAATATTTAAAGTATCAGGACTCAAAAATTAGTGTATGCTCAAGCTAACATTTTTGTCCTACCTTTTTCTGGAAGAGGGTTCTTTCTGGATCTGCCATCTAGGTCATGTAGTAATACTTAACAAAACAATAATGCCTTCATTTAAGCTATATTGCATTCTGAAATACATCTCCATGGTCTGGTCTGCAGACAAGGAATTAGTCTGAGGAGACTGGCCTCGAAGAGGCCTCCTCTTCCGCATGTTTAAGAACTGTGAGAAACAGTTGAATGAATAATGTTGCTAAATCCTAGTCAAAAGCTACTAAAATCTCCTGGTTTTAATCAAGGAAGCATTGTACACTGTTTATAGTCAAGAAGGAAAACAAAGTGCATCATCCATTCCTCAAGCAGAGGTTGGCAGATATTTTTCTATTATACAGAAATCATACCTGCATACAGAAAACCAGCCTGCATTTGAGGGTGTTAACTATTGGTAACTATCCCCAAACATACATCACACCATGTTAAACAGTGACTCACTCTGTGCTTGGACATAAACCTTATGCAACCTGCTACAGACTAACAAAAGGGTAAGTTGAAAACCAACTTTTATATGGTGGAGTTTATCTCAAGATATAATTTGCTAATATCTTCTTCTTCTTCCTTGCTCAAAACATTCTCTGGTAGTTATTTTTAGTAATGACATATATGTTTCCTAGTAAGGCACTTTGTGTTTAATAGTAATAAGAAATAACATTATCTACTTTTTATGATTGAAGATTAAGGAGTCTATTCTAATAGTTTCAGTTGTCAACACAAGGTCCTCTGGTACTATGTTTCCTAGCTTCCCTGTTGTAAAAGAACATGTCTATGTAGATATTACTAATTTATCATTGCACAAAACAAAGTTTATGAACACTTAACATTTAATGTGCTGTGAATTTAATAATAAAAAATTAAGACTGTACCTTGCATCATTTTTTAACTACCTGATTTTTACTCTTCTCATTATCTCTTTATGGCTCTATTCTGAGATTTTAAAACCCCAACTTGGATTTAAAAGCATTTAGTTGCGTATACTGAAATGTAACTACTTAATCTCTAGCCCAGTTGAATACAAGGACAACACCATGATAGTATTAAGTGCCATGACATTTATAACATATGTGGAACATAGGGCTATAAATATACAGCTGTACTGAACTCTGTTGAGCTGTCCCAGATTACATGACCTGAAGACCTGCGTCCTTTTGCTTGGTCCCAACAGCATATAGGTGTACTTGCTGTTCTTTAAAAAAGCTCTGAGGCTTTTTGCATTGATAGTTTTCCTGACAAGTGGGTAGGCATCCGTTACAGCTTCTCCAAGGGCCTACACTACTTCTGTCTGTCTGTCTGAGTAGCTTCTTGCATAAGCATGGTTAAAAAAAGTTTTCTACTGTAAAAGATTAACAGATCTTATTTGTTATTCTGGCTTCTGCTTTCATCAGCACAACCTGACAGCTCTTGTCATTATCTCAAATAGCTCTCTGGTGCTCAGAATAAACAAAGCAGGTTGGGGTCCTAAATTGGGAAAGCGTATTTTGATGCCAGTGGCTTTACATGGCCCAGCTCCAGCTGAGGATCTGGCTCTGTTATGTCTTTACACACATATGCTTATGGTATATGATTTTGTTCCTACAGTGTGATTCATTCTAGATTTCAATACTGAACATGATTCAGTACTAATTTCTTTCTTTACATTTGTATTATCTAGCCTAGCTGTTGAGGGTTTAGTCAGAAGAATAATTAATGTTTTTTGATAATACGAATCCCAACAGCTCATCCCAGACAATGTTTCTTGACAGCAAATCCTGCACCACAGATATTAAGGAACAAATTTGCAAATGTCAGAAGGCGAGGACCGCATGCAGAAATGCAGGCCACGTTCACCAGCATACCCCATCTGCTCTGCAGCAGCTCTACTATCCACATGGCACCAGCATGGAGGAACAGCCCCAGTTTGACATGACGGCATAGAGCAATTGTGTATTTAGGAATGCAGATCAGCAGACATGTATTTAACTGGATGTTGGTGCATGCAGTTATCTAACTTGCACACCCAGTGTGTGTGTGCCTCTTGGGGTTTGCACATCCTGCAATCCAAAGTACCTGCAACAAGAAATTTAGTAGATGCCTTCATTTTGTTAAAGGTCTGGCACTAATTCTATTTTATGACTCATTTCTTCCATATGAGACAGAAGGCAAATATTCTCCAACAAAAGTTAAAAATGACAATCAAAGCTGGAATCTTGATTCCGGCCTGAGTATGGGAAGCAAGCAGGATAAGCCAGAAGAGAAAAGAAACAATGGAGCTTGTGCTTTGCCAGGTGATACTGCAAGCAGAAAGCCACTGTCAGGGCTGTTCCATCAGAGAGAAGCACTCATGGGAAGAGGAAAGAAGAAATGCTACTGTCCATAAAAAGAAAATTAAGGAAACCACTAGGAAATTATTTGGAGTATTAAAAACAGGTTGTGGGGAAGGGAGAAAAGACAGAGGGAAGACTCACAATTACTGTTGGCAACTTGATACCATGACCAGTAAAAGCCAGCAGATGAAGTTCAGCTCCCTCTTCACTTCAGCTGCCTTTCCTAGTGGGACAGTATCCCCTGAGCAGATGTGATGCCTCTTCCTTTGGGGAGGAAAAGACCTTCATGAGCTCGACCTTACAGGAACCTGCACAGTACTCTTGAGGTATTTCATTCAAGAGGAAACTAAGGATTTATATGCTTGGATTTTATGAGATGAAGCTTCATAGAATGTACTGGTACTCCCCTTAACTCCCCAAACAGTCATTTTGCCACTACAGGAAGATGAGGTAGTGCCCATCTAAGGGAGAAATTTGGGCTTAATTGCTAAAGTATCCCAGTAGGTCATTTCATAGTATCAAAACTGTGATCACTGGAGAAAACGTGGAGAAGGCCAGCTCCTTATCAGGCACAGTAATTTCTAGCTATTTCACTGGAAATGCCAGGTGTGAATAGCTTCCAGACACTCACCACACCAAGTACTTCGTGAGGGATGGGAGTGTGGTACAGCAAGCAGGCAGAGTGGAGATCCCCTTGCCTGCCCACTCCTGCTAGACTCAGGGGTACCTCACTCCTACAGAGATTTAACAGCTATCAGAGGAAAACGATTTCAGGGAATGAATAAACACAATAGCAAGTGTGATGCTAGGAAGAAGACTGTTATCACCTGATAAATCATAAATCATCTGCCACCGTATCACACTACAGGTTCCTTCTTCCACTTCTTGCTTCTTCTCTGAGAACCTTGCTTTCAGCCTCTTCATGAGAGTGTCCTCACAGGTCAGTGCTGGTGTGAAAAGGGGTTTTCCTCTTGTAGTCTGCATGCTGCAAAAGAAAATTACTCAGTTCCTCCCCTCTCCTCTCTGGGCAACCGGACAAACCCTCACAGAACTTTGCATTGACCTGATTGTTACAGGTGACTTTCAAAGCGGCACCTAGGGGACAGAGCTGCAAAATGCTACTAAATACAAACTTCTAGGACAGTAAACAGCCTCCACCAAATAGGAATGATGGGTTTTTTAGAAGAAGAATTACTTAAATAAATGAAACTAACGGGTTTGGTTGCATTATTTTTTTCCCCAGACTTTTGAAGTACTTGAAATCTATTTATGTTGCAGTCAATGATTGCGCTGCCTGAAACACGGAGTGACATTTGTCTCCAGAGCCTTCCCCACCCACCAAGGCTCAGGCTGTGATTTATCAACCAGGCTGGTTGGCTCTGACTGTGGCTAACTATCCTTCAAACCCAGGCTTAGTGCTTTACTGCTTCATAGCCGTCTGCAGACAAGTTAGTATCTAATCTGCCTCCCAAGCAATAAGCATTATATTACAGATAAAAAAACCATCCAAAACTGTAACGTAAGGACTAAGGGACTTGGAACTGATAGTCAAGTGTCCTAAGCAAGTGATTGCTCCTTGAAGCTCTCATGCTTAAAGTGCTGCTATATGAAATTTTGAAATACATGTTTGTAGCCATTTCCTGCAAGTGTATTCTTAAACTTAAGCTGGATCTTTTAATTGCATGGCTGTGAAAGCTGCTTTATAATTTGCAGAGGGTTTGTGTAATGCATGTACATATTTAGTGAGAGGTAATGAACCCTTCTTGACTTCTCATCCAATGAAGCATTAGCACCACCAGTTGGTCATCAAGCCTGAATAACACCCAGTCTCTACTGCAATAACAACTTAAGAGTTTTGTTCAGGTTCTCAAGAGCAAAATGTTGTGTCATCCAGATGTATTGTTTAGTTGGCCTGAAGCTGAGGCAAGTCATGTTAAAATTGCGCAGGTGCATTTTTTTTCTGGGTTTGTTGATTGTACCTGATCTGTTCTAGCTTGAAATTTAAACCACACTAATTAGGGAATCAGAAAACTGTAATGAGGAGCTCAGCTAAATCCCAGATCTCTCAGCACAGTCATGTTTTTAAATTCATTGGTGAAAGACTGAAGAGGATCCAGAAAAAACACTATTAGTGTTTTGAATTTCTTGAGTATCCTGATCCAAAGATATACTAATCTGGAGAAGGAAGTGGGGCAGAAGTGGGTGCTGATTTTCAATTCTCAGGTCAGTAAATTGGCTTGAAAAGCTGCTTCTGCATGGCATACAGTTAGACTGCCATGTGTGATTTATACACACATATGTAGTGATACTCATGCTTTTATGAACACACCTTCAAAGACAGGTGCGTGTCCCTGGTTACTTGAATGATCTATGCTCTCTTCTTTGCTTTTACAGTTTGCATAGGCTGCAAATGTTTTCCCTTTTGCTGATCTCTATCTTCCTCTTCTCTCATGTTTGCTCATGAAGATGTGTACAGTTGTACAGGTCAACAGCTAAATATTCAAGTAGAGAACAGTGATCTGGTCCCACCTAAAGAGGGTGGTGAGATTCTGGCACAGGTTACCCTGAAAATCTGTGGCTAACCTATCCCCAGAATTGTTCAAGGCCAGGCTGGATGGGACTTTGAGCATCCTGGTCTAGCAGAAGGGGTTAGAATTAGATGATCTTTAAGGTCCCTTCCAACCCAAACTGTTTTATGATTCTACATCACTCTCAGAGATTTCAAGTTTCATTCTTACTTGCTCAAAGGCCCCTGGCATCACCAGGAAAATGAACTATCTTTGTATTTGTTTTACAGGTCTTTTCTATTGTGAGAGCGATCTAAGAAAGTCTCAGTGTAAAAGGGAATCAAGATCACCATGTCTGGACTCTTTCAATGATAATGATCAGCTGAGATGGTGAAAGTGGTGTAATCCAGACCACAGTCTGCAAGGAATAATGAAGAAGCAGTTTGTCAGTTAGGTGCATACGAAGGAGGTAAACTATATCATCTGCTCCCTTACAGAAACATTAACCATTACAAATAATAAATTGATTAGAGGATCCTCCCCTCATTCTAACATTAATATCTTGCCCATAGCACTAGTTTGATTACTACATGTTGGTGCTTTACTGTGTCTCATCCCACTGTTCAAATCACATCCCTGCGTGGGATGGCATCTGACAGCAATATCTGAGGCTGTAAAAGCTAATTCACTATGGCAGGATTGTCATTCTCAGAATCAGCATGTCCAACAAAATGCAATGCCTTAGACATTTTGAGTTTGTTAGTATTTTCAATTAATCTAGCTTATAGGTGGGCACAAGAGTCTCAGCAATGACTGTGGCCTCCGCACTCTATGCAGTTTACGAGCACAGAGTAAGGGGCAGAGACCTTGCCAAGCAGTTCTGCACTCCAGGACCTGCCATCATGAGGCACTGACACCAAGCCCAGAATTTCGCCATCGCTCTTGAAACCTGAGGAACCAGGTTTGATAGGCAAAACAAATGCGAGAAGAGAAAAAAAAGGCCTTGGAACTCACTTTTTCCCACTGGAAAAGTTCTGATACTCTTTGAAGAACTTTTGCCATGTGCTTAATGAAATAACCTCCCCTGTTTACGCTTGGTGGACTTGTACATATAATCATAACAAAATTATTTTTGTTTCCTCTTTACTCTCACATTCTCTCCTCTTCCTTAGACAAAATGAGCTTCAATTTGAGACCATTTCCACAAAAACATATGCAATATTTGAATACAAGTAATCTATGATGTTTTCACTGACTAAGACTCTATCAAGGTTAAAAATGTAGAGCAGAATATCATAGCTTGCAGTAAGACATTTTCCCTGATGCTGGCATATGATGCTTACAGAGCAAGGTGCTTGGCTCATGTGAGTAACACCAGAATTCCTCACCTGACCAAGTATTTGTGGTGTTTAAGCCCTGCCTTCACAGGTTTGGAGGGGTTTTGAAAGACTTTTCTTTCAAGAGCTTATTAAAACTGAAAAATTATGCAGCCCATTGCTTAACTGTTTCTCTTAGGCTTTGCAGCACTCAGAGAGCATATCAGTTTTTGTACCCTGGTTCTCAGCCACACAGGCTCTCTCTCTGAAGAGGCTGGGCAATCTTCAGTGCCACGTAGCACTCAGAAGTGGCGCTTAGACTGTAAATATTATATGCTGCTGTAAGAACATTTGAATGGTAATACTCAAGCAATTACTTTCCTTTCAAGATCATTAAACACAAATCTGACTTGTATTTTAATAGGACTGCCAATGTATTTAATGGGGGGCAGTAAAGGGTAGGGTTTTTTCTAATGGATGAATGTTTATATTATTATCCACTCTGAGAGACCACATTAGGAGGATACCATATAAAGCTCATGTGTTTTGCTTCACTCCTTTTTGCACAATATTCAATTTTTTCTCAGTTTTCCATCTTACAGTATGATGGCAAAGCTGCATCTACAATAAATCCCACCACCATATTATGATTATGAGTCAAAAAAAAAAGACCAAATGCAGTCATGCTGAAAAGAATTTGCAACTTGCATTTCCTTCATGTCTGTTAAAATTTTAGAGAAAGCTAGAGCTTGGCAAGTTGACAGGTTAGGACAGTGACACCTGCTATGCAGCCACAGGACAGGAATTGTAGGACTGAGTGCAACACCAGCTTCTCCTCACCACCTCCCAAACACATCTGGGGACAGCTTAGAAGCATCTCTTAGCAGGGTCAGTAGGTGCTTCTGCCTCTACGTCCATTCCCACCTGTGCTTGGGCTGCCAAGAAGATTTGTCATCAGTATGAGACATGCCTGGGGTGTCATAGTCTCACTGAAGTCAGCAACTGCTTTGCTGCAGCACAGACCCACCCACCATCACTAATGCTTCCCCCACAGGGACCTGCTGGCTGGGAAGCTAAAAAGCTCCTTAGCCTCATGTCAACCTTATGAGCAATTTGGACAAACTGTCCCTGAGTACTTATTTCAAATTAGTAAACCACCTGCATCATCTTGTAGTTGTGAACTTAAGTCATATTTTTTACTTAAGATGGTAGTTTGAGCTACTACAAAGTCAGTTTGGGCTGGTCCTCAACAGGGAGCTCAGGAAAGAGCAAACATTGCAGTCTGTTTCTGTTTTCCACTCAGTCCTCAAAAGGGAATGCTGGAATTAACTATGCAACACAACTGGTTAGCAGTTGTTAGCCTCTGGACAATAATTGGAAAATTTTGATTATTTTTTTCTTCCCACTTGCACACATACCATAAACACACACCTGCAGCTGCTAACTGTGGCAAAGGATCTGCGTATACTGCAGAGCAAAATTAGCTCTATAGGCTGTATGATGTTATTACCTGTGCCCAAAATCTGGGACCAAAACCCACATTTATCTGAGGTCAGTACTTCTGTATGAGTCTGAATTTGTCAATGGAGGTTTGTTGTTTGAAATGGCACACAACTCAATAGCTGAAGATGTGCACATGAACCACCTCTACCTTCTCTTAAATGTTTCAGGTGCAAATCTTGATGTCTTCCTGGTAGATAGTTGCTGGCAGTGGTTATTATAAGCTTACCAAGTAGAATTTGGCAGATGCTTATAGGTCAGCATTGCAAAAATTGTAACAATTTTCAATTAAAGTTAAAGGAGTTAAGGAGGGAGCAAGGTGGAAACATTTTCTATCATTTTGCATTGTAGGGGACAAGAGCAAAAGCCAATCAGGAATTTCTACAGTACTGCATTAATAAAAAGAATGTATTGTGCTAATAATTGGAGTGATAAGGCTAGGAATCTCCAGTCATGAATGGTTTCCGCAAGTTGCAGGCAGAAATGATGAAGATGATTAATTTTATCTCCTCCATCACCATGGAAGGTCAGAGAAATCATACTGCACCAAAATCCCCCCATCCCACTATCTACTTGCAGTGGCTCAACCCCACCAGCAGCGCCTCTTTGAGCACCTGCTTGCCAAGAGCTTCTCCAGGGCTAGGGGAGGGCTTTTCTGAACATTCCCCCTGTTAGAGGAGATACACAGTATAAAGGAGGCAGCAGAGGCACTACATGACTGCAAGGACAGAAAAATGTGTGGAGCACAATACCTGATAGCTGAGATTTGAAGTCAGAACATGCACAGTGGTGAGTATGCTCCTAGGAATGTATGGCTCTTCCACTCCAAAGGGAGTTACTCCAACCACTACAGCTGCCACATTTGGGACTATTATTACAGAAAACTCTTGATGTTTTCCGGGTTAAGGATGGTTATCTGGAATTCATGGATAATTTAGTCCTTTTGCTTGCAGAAATAGTTTTATATGCTCTTTAAATAAGCATATAAAGAGATTGATGTGTGATGCTTGTGGGTTCAGATGTTCTGAAAAAGTGACATTCCTGTATGGCAGAGAATAAAGCTTAAAAGGGGATATTATTTATAAAAGCACCACCATGCACAGGCAGTGTTTATTTACCATTTAAATGCCTCATTTCTGTTCTGGCTGTCTGTGCTGTATTTTGCACAGGCACTTAAACTTGAGTATAAATAAATGCAAAGAATTAATGTTTATGCAGAGTTGGGAAATCAAGCGCTGAAAGATGGAGGCCACTCCTACAACATCATTTCAGCCATCTAACCCACATTTGGCTTCTGCTGAGGTCCCCTTTAGCAACAAGCAAGAAGCAATCCACACTTGCATTTGAAGATCTTGATAAGAATATCAGTACTGAAGACACAGACGAAATGCTGTGAACAGGCAGGCAGTGTGAGCCAAGCTCTGGGTGCCATCTCATCATGACTGAAACACACAGGAATTGATAAGGAACCTTGGATATTTTGGAAAGATTCCTCAAGATGGGAAGCATTTTCCTGTGGGCCAAGTGAGGAGCAGACTGCTCCAGGATGAAGGTGGCAGGAAAGAGCCCTGGGATGGCAGGGCGCAGCAGGGACATTTGTCACTGTCCCCTATGAGTGTCAGAGAAGGGGCAACCAAACCACACCATCTCATTGAGCTCTGCCTCCCCTCCCTCCTCTCTCCCTCTCCCCCTCCAC